>NNCF01126812.1:348845-385145 GCA_002313205.1 Laupala kohalensis | reverse complement strand
TTTTTTCCGAGCTGATAATGGGCACTAACTAAAAATCTTCTTTACTGTCCTTTGTTCATCCATTCGGTATAGATGTCCTAGCCAGCTCAGCCTCATAGCTTTGATGTGGTTCACGATGGTTTTAAACTTAATCAGGTTATATATTTCTTCATTAAACCTTATCCTCCAGGTGTCATCACTATTTTTAATTGGCCCATGTATTCTTCTCATAATTCTCCTTTCAAAGATAATCAGTTTCTGTATGTCACTTCTCTTCAATGTCCACGTTTCAGATGCATACGTTACTATTGGCCTGATGAGTGTTTCATATAGTCTTACTTTAGCATTTTTGGACAAATACCTGCTACTGAATAGATCTATATTTGCAAAATAGGCTTTATTTCCAGCAATTATTCTTTCTCTAATTTCATCCTTCATTATGTTCGTTCCATTTATTCTGGAGCCAAGATAGTTTAAGCTATTTACTTCTTGATATTTTATTCCATCAATACTAGGTCATCCATTATATATGCACCATTCCTACACCTCATAAATTTGTTCTTCCCTTTGTTGATCTTAAGACCATAAGGCTCAGTCATTTGTTTAAGTTCATGGAATAGCTTTTCTAGGTCTTTTTTGGTTCTGGATATCATTAGTATGACATCCGCATAGGTTAGGCATTGTTTCAACCGAGTGGTTATATTGCCCTTGACATCAATCTGCGCCAAAATTACGTCTGTTGTTATACAGAATAATGTCGTAGATAGTGGGTCTTTTTGTTTAACACCATATTTCACTTCAAATTCATCACTCAGCTGGTTACCAGCTCGTACTCTGGCTGTAGTATTTGTTGATGTTTTACCAATCAAATCCACTAATTTTCTTGGTAGGTTGTATTTACTCACGTTTTCTATTATCTTGTGTCTTAGCACAAAATCGAAGGCCCGCTCAAAGTCGATGAAGATATTATATAAATCTATTCCATATTCGTAGCATTTCTCATATAATTACCGGGCTAAGAAGATATTATCCACTGTTGGCCTGTTTTGCCTGAAACCAGATTGGTGGTCACTTAACTGTTTATCAAATATTTCAGTTAGTTACTTGCTTGAATCAATTTCATTCCCTATAAGATCACTACCAAGTCAAAGAAAACGATAAAACCTGACAAAATAAGAAATATTAATGTTTTATTTTACCAGTTCCTATTGTCCCAGGAGAAAGAAAACAAAACAGATTTATTTTACTATTCCTCTCATCCTCGTGATGCAAATTTATCTCCAATAGAATGAGTAATGTCAAACAACAACGCAAAGAAATTAGCAAGAAGAGATGTCAAACGAAATATTAACCCATACGAAACTATCGCCCAGATATTAAAACACTTATGTACACCCAAATTCCAGATTTATATATAATGCGTTGCAATTAACCCATAACTAAATATGAATCAATCTCTCAAATTGATAAAACTGTAAATTACATTATATTATTACCATCACGCAGCTCAAAATCTGAACATTTAATAACAAAAAGATATCTTCGAGGATTGGTCAACAATTAAAAAAAGGATTTTTTTTATTTTACAACGCCAAGGTTTCGGCGGGTTTTATTGTTGACCAATCCTCGATGATATCTTTTTGTTATTTAATATATTGGTCAAGATCAACATCAATATGAACATTTTATGTTCATTTGCGTTGCACCTAGCGATTGAATAAACTTGACATGAATAAAAAATGAAATAAAATGTCAGGAAGAGAATAAAAAAAAACGTACAAAAATTTCTGAAATCGTTTTAATGCACCAGTGATTTAAAAATATTTTTCACTTAATAAGCAATTGAAATAATTAATGTTAATGTATCGCGCATTTAAAATGACGGTTTAGAACAAAATATAGTACCAGAAACTTCAATCTATAACACTTTGGAAAAGTTTTAAAGCATATTCTTATAAAAGGTTAAGAATCTATTATTTTGTGGAGTAATTTATCTACTTTGTTTTTTGCAGGAATCTACAACATTTTATGGGTTGACATGGAACCAAAGATCTTCCTAGTCTCTTTTATCTCCCAGACAGCGTGAAGGAAATGAAGTACAATATTTCTTGAGGACGACCGAATCTTTAGAACTACGAAGAAGGAAGACAAATTCAGGAAGCCGTTTTTCAAGTCAACCATAACCTGCTTGTATGGTGAAAAAGTGCCTGACTCTGTGTTTGAGCATTGAAAATAAGAAAAAATATTTTGGTAAGATATCTTTCTCCTAAAAACACTCTCTTACTTTTCCAGAGATGTTATGACAAAAGCTTTCTCGATTCTTCAATGACAGAATTCTATCTGCTCTATGTATGATCGGTAGCATGTTATGATAAAATATCATATCGATTTGTACATCCAAATCTGAGAATCTTGCGAGACTAATATACGGAAACCTACTTTTCTAAAAAGGATACGAGGAATACTTTCAAAGTAACAGTAATCTTGAAAGACTCTTTTAGCAAAAATTGTACATTGTTTTACATCTTGAAAAAATATCAAAAATTAAAAATTAGATACGTGTAATCTCAGAAGTTTTAAAGTACTCAATCTTCTCGTAATTTTTTAGTTAATTTTTCAAACAACAAATATTTAGGTTTCAAATATTCAAGAAATGTTTAATCCTATCATTTCTCTACAAATCTTTACATTATAAAATCAATGCAATTTGAGATTTTTAATTCAGATGGTCTAACTTCATGTTTATGTAATAAATTATCAAAATCTAACTTTTTCGTAATTTTTTAGCTTTATAAATTACTTATTTTTTGTAATAAATTTCAAAATAGAGTAAATTATTTTAAAAACGGAACCAGATATATTCAAATAGGTCCAGTTGTTTTCACGACAACGTATCTCAAGTTCGTAGTAATTATTTATACTTTGCATTACGTTACAAATGTTTCAGGTATAGCAAAACAAATCATTAAAATTATTGCAATGGATTATCCACTGATGGAGGGTTTATCCATGTTTGTTATGAATAAAACGATTTGCTGGTATAAGAACCAGGATATGTCATCAGAAAGTACACTGTTTAGCAGCAGTGAATAGAATAATACCAATATAAATGAATGTGCAACAGCCAAAATATAGACATGTGAAGAAATGAGAGATCCATAAATGTGAATCGGGAGGAATACCGACAAAAAACATCACAAGTGTGGTTGGTTGGTGGGTGACGCAAAAATGTGAAGGCAAATTGCAAAAGTAGGAATAAGATAAATATATAGTAGAAGTTACATACAGGAAAGAATTAAAAAATTGGTTCAACCCAAATATGTAATACAATACTTGAAAAGGCATGTGAATATTCATAAGTTTTTTTATGATGAAAAAAGAAGCAAAGCAGCACACTTTGTATGTTTGGTGAAGTAGAGGAAACAGTAGATCGTATTTAAAGGCTGATAAATAGAAAAGTGTACAAGAAAGTGCATAGTATTTGAGATGAGAAGTCATGTGTCTGAGCAGAAAGTGACCATTAGTCGATATGAAGAAGAACTATTGGCGTTTTGATGCGAATGTGATGGAAATGAAGAAGTACTGAAAACAGGAGAAGAAACACAGAAAAACAGTTGAAACAAAAAGTTGACAGGAATATATACGTTAGATGGAAGGAGATGAAGAGTCCGCCATCTAGTGACGGAAACTCCAAGCTTCCTGGTGGTTTCATGTGCTTCTGACTAAAAGACGACAGAAAAAGAAATAAAGAGGACCTTGCAATGACGCTGTTGCAGGCAACGTGGCAAATGTCAAAGGAAATGTGCATCTAGTGTAGATTCATAGTGGAATAGTAAGGTGTGTACATTTATGCCCGAATAAATAATTTAATAGTACGACTGAAATGTTTCGTACCAAATATAAAATTAAATGACGCATTTTTTGAATTACCACTGTGTGAGTACTTACAAAGGGTAGGTTCTAAGCGCATGCAATATTCTTTTTCTCTAATTATATCTTCAGACATGTTGAAAATAATCGTTATGAAGTGTCTGGTGCATCGTGTTTTATGATTGTATTTAACGATATCGTTGTGTTTTTTTTAGAGTTATCGGCGTTCTAGGAACTTCGTGGAAATTCACGACAGCATAACAGTGAAGATGAGTAAATGCAAAGAGGTAGCTTTCTAGGATATTGCTGGAATTCTTTTCATTTATGGTCACTTCTCAATAGATAGTACGGAAACGATAATGGAGAAAAATATCATTCCCGAACGAATTTATGTTATTGGTTCACTGTACGTAAAAACTCAAAGGAAAGTTGTTTACAAGTTACAAATGTAAATATGTAGCTCGTACGCGTTTTAAAAGTATTTAACTTCTGTTCTTGTCAGTCTGCAACAAATTTTACCAATATTCTCATCAAATATGGGAGTAGGGTGTCAGCGTGGCTCAGTGGATAGAGCACTGAATTCATGGCTGCATGGCCGGTGATCGATCCTCGGTGAGGTGGGGATTTTCATCACGCCTCAACATCCAGACTGACTCCCAGGCCTACTCAGCCTGCTATAAATCGAGTAACAGCGTCTATCCTGGACACGAACCAGTCGGTCCTCCTCCTAATGCTGGTATCAAGAAATCGCGCGAGCTCTACCCTCCGCGAAGGCCAAAGCCCACAAAGAGCTATAGTGCCACATAAGAAGAATATCGGAGTAGACTGAAAATTGGAAACGTATGTCGTTCTGATCGCAACACTACTTTTTCACTCATAATCTGCTGATCTCTCCTCATACATTAACATTGACGCAGTTATATCTCCTGAGTGAACGATAATAGAGGAGTGATATTTGGATAATTATCTATGGTAAATACCATACGATTAAACAGACATAGTAAATAATAATATTAATAATAATAATATTAATAATATTATTAATAATAATAATAATAAACAAAATTAGCATACACTTCTAGAAGATAAAATAATTTGAACATAAATCATATAAGGTAATATGTTCTACTACAAAATATACAAGGACGATACACAAAAATATTAAATAAACCACCCAAAGGGTGTAGCACATGGCCAAAATATAAGGCTATAGCGCAGAAGAGATAAAAAAGTGGAGTGTGGGAACCATTGAATGGTCAGCATATACTACCACAGATAACTAGGTCAGCAATAACAACGACAAAATTTACTACCCAAGGAGAGATCTTCATGGTCTAATTTTGAGAAAAAAAACAGAAAACGATAGCCGTATACAAAGAAATTGAAGATAATAAACATAAGAAAATCTAGCTGCAGACAAAAATTTATAATCGACATCAAAACAAAGGGAGATAGACCAAATAAGCCATTAATAGGCGATTGGAACGAGGGAGCTGCAGGAAGGGAGAAATACAAAACAAGGTAGTTGGAATTTCAGGAACGACTAGGTCCAGCAGATATTATTTCGCTAGTGAAACAATTTCCCAAGAGGACTATGTTACACCAAATAGAGGATCAGGCGGGAATGCACAACTCGGAAAAGGAAAGAAAGGCAAGAAAATAAAATGGAAGAAAAAGAAAGGAAGGGGATTCATCTAGATAGATTGCGTAAGCAAATGGAAGGAATAGAAGGCGTCTTTCAAGGGGAACACTTTAACCGCCTAAAACAGTATACGTGAAGTATTACTGACAGCAGTCAGAGATATATGGAGAGCAGTAATACGATTAAAGAGGGAAATACATATTGAAGGGAAAAGTAGAATTAAAAGGAGAAACAACAAGAAAATTGTAACAGGGAAAGCAGAAATATTACAGGGTTATGAATCTATGATAATAAATAAGGTAGGGGATAGAGTCTAAGAGCACATACATGAGATGACGGAGCAAATAAAGGAAGAGTTACATAGACAAATAGAGCAACATATCAGAAATAGTGGAAGCGATACACGTAAAAGTAGGAGAAGCAGGGAATAACGATGGAATGGTAGGAGAATCACAAGTAATGCAGGCTGTTGTGCAGAAGATGACGCATATTGCAAACAGAATAATAGAGAAAATACAGGACAAGGGAGAAACATATGTTGATGTAATAAAGAGGAATAAGAATATGGGAAGGAAGCGAGACAATTCTAGTAAAATATATAGATCAAAATGCAGTAAGTAAAATACAGCAAAAGACTTTACAAGACGATAAGAACGTTGTTCGAATAAAGCGAACAAGAACAACACGGAGGAGATATAGTGATAACTACCAAATCAAGACGAACATACAAAGCTAACGGATTTATTACAACATACACTGGGGGAACTAGAGAAAATGTATAATTAAAGAAATAGGAAAAAAAGAGACGAAGAATGAGAATGATAGGGGTGCCAGCGGGGATAGATGGAAATAAGGTATTATGAGAAATAGTACATGAAAATTTGCCGGAAGATGAGCGGGAAAAACTACGCAAGGAAATGAAATAAGCAAAGGATAAGGGATGTACGTGTTGATAATAGGGTAATAGAAGTAAATGATGAGATACTGCGGAAATTCCAGAAAGAAGGAGGAGTTTACATATGTATGCGAGGATTAAGGATAGTAGTGGTTACAGAACCAGTAAGATGCTACCGTTGACAGAGGTATGAACATATGGTGATGGCATGTCATGAAAAGACATATGCGGACATTGTGGGGTGAAGGTCACAACTATAAAGCGCGCACCTATAAAGAAAAAGAACAGTTATGTTTAAACTGTAAGCGAAAAGTTCAGGAACACAACCAGTGTCAAGAGACAACAAGGAGAAAGAATTAATTATGATTAGGAACATAAAGACATACTAAAAGTACAACAACCATGGACACTAATCGACACACAAATTAATATCTATATTGTAAAATCAATATACTTTACTTACTGATTTTTAAAAACTTATATCCTAATTTTTATTTATATCCTAGCTGCGTATCCTAATTTTTATTTATGTCCTAACTTAGTATCCTAATTTTTCAGCTTTTCACTAATACAAATTTAATGCAAAACGTGACTGTATACACTACACCAACTCGCGAGAATCGCGTCGGTAGAATATTTACTTCCAAGACATGACGTGGCTGCACCACTCATTAAAATTCTTATTATTAAATGCACTAAACAAATAATCCATTACATTGGTTGTGGTTGATTTTATCCTTCTTAAACTAAGCTATTAAAGTGAAGTATTTGACATTCCTAGTTTCAATTACGTTTTATTGATAATTTAGGTTAATTTTCGTAGATGGACATATGCTGTCACGTACTTTTTTATAGAACACTTTTAGGCGAACAATATTACCATTCATTGTTGTCACATATTTCAACTGTTCAGGCAGCGTATTCGAATATAGGGGAATTTTTTCCAAACCTCATCGTCATTACTGCCAAAAATAATTTTCTAACTTTCTTTTCACATATTTGAAAAATGAAAGTTAGCTTATGTTCATCCTGAACATCTAAACTATCTCCTTGCCAAATTTCATCACAATGGGTTCTGTGGTTTAGTTGTGATAAGGCAGCAAAGAGACAGACATGCTTTTGTATAAGGCTTTTATATTAGTGTATATGTACCTAGAGAATATACGTTGTTCATATCATGCTAGCATGCACATTCAAGGAAAATGGAACAGGACATTGTTTAGTGCAATCTATCGAAAATAATAGGACAACGAAGCGACATAAGATCATCAATTAAAGTATGAGAAATAACGAGCAATTTTACCACACAACTAATTTATATAAGGATGTCATTTCATTTGAAATCGCAGTGTGACGTCGCGAAGTTTTAACGACGCCTGAAGAATATTTTAAAACTGCTACATGTTAAAAGTGTAAGTTTGTGTTGTTTTTCCTCAATAGGAATTGTCCATTTCGTGAGGCTGGTTGACGTGTGTCGTGTGCCCGCAGCGCATTTTCCGGGAGCTCATCCTAAATTTATCAGCCACGCGGTCGCATGGAAACGAAGCCGACGCGGCAGCGAGTGGAGATTTTCTAAAAACGCCCGACACGCAAATCTGGCAACCTGTAAGAGGCATATTGTCACTGTCATTGTCACAAAAGAACAGGTGCATCGCTCGTCGCTCGAGAAGAGAGAGTCGACAGCAGAGTTGAGAGTTGTGACGCAGAGCCTATGCACGTGATCGGCAGTCGAAAGCTGCTTGTATGTCGGAGGGCGTAAGATTTCTTTCTCGAGAGTCATGCGCTGACGTAGTAATTGTGGACTTGAGGACTTGAATCTTCGAATATTCAATGTCTGGGTGTTTCCTTTAACATTCCAATTTAAATATAGTGTATATAGTAATATTTGTCATAAATTACTGATGTATACAGTCTTAAGTTCTATTATCTTTCTAGTTTTTTTTGGGTAAAACTAGTGGTGGCAGTGAAGACGGATCAATAGCTAGAAAATCACTCAGTTATCGGAAAGTAATTGAATTAATGTCACCGTGGGGTAATTGTAGCGTTTCGGAGGAAAATTCGGAGTGAGGTATCTGCGCGGTAGATCGGGACGCTACGCCACTTTACATGCAGCACTGATCGAACTTGGCATGGTAATGATGAAAGCGCAATGATAGCCCTCGACTGGAGCGCAGTTTGCAACTAGCGTTGACACAATGACGCTTGGGCTGTCCTGCTCAATGAATATCGATTGGTACTTGACACGAATTGGCATTAACATAATTTGAGATCTCTCCGTCTTGGGACCTTGGCTCTCCAAGCACCGAACACGTTAAGCACTTCTGATAGCTTGAACCAATTTCAATACCTAAACATTGTAGCCATTGAAGTTTTTTAAAAAGTAGATATCGTGTCACTCCCAAATTTCAGAAAATAATCACAAAATTTATTTATCAACAAGTATGGTTATTAAATATAATTCGAAAATAAATGATTGAACAAGTGATGAATTTTTGTTAAATTCTCACAAAAACATTTCGCTGCGTTAATAACATTTTTTACATGGAAAATTATATATTTGAAGTATAATTGTTATCGTACTAAGTTTGCCTCTTTTGAAAGTAATTGCAACACACCACGATTATAATTCACTAACTGATTACTCGGCGTTGCCCGGATTTTTTTTTACTTTTTAGACCAACGGACCCACTCTCAGTTCGAATTTTCGCTTCCGAGGCAAGACACAACGGCGCTATTGCGACTGCACCATTTCAATAAAACGCTCCTAAATTCTATACCATGTGCCTAATATTTAAAATTTAAGGATGTTTTTAGTCTTTGTTAAATGCACCACACCAAGAATATATTAAATTTGTTGATGATTGATTTTTCCTTCCTAAAATATGCTCGTAAATTTATGTATTTTAACACTCCTATTTTTAATAACTTTTTTTTCAATAATGTAGATAAACCTTTGTAGATTGACGTAAGCCGTCGCGGACATTTTTGTAGTGCTCTCTGAGGCAAACAATACTTCCTTTTATAGTAATCATCTATTGTAACAGTTTATGCAGCGCTAGCGAATATAACTCTTTTTCCCGATTTTATCGACATTAATGGTCAAAATCATTTTCTATCTTTTTTTCACGCATTTAAAAAATAAAAGTTAGCCTATGTTCATCCTGGGAATCTTAACTATATCCTTGCCAAAATTCATCACGCCGGTTCAGTGGTTTCATCGTGATTAAGTAACAAACAGACAGACACGCTTTCGTGTTACTCATATATAAGTATGGATAACTCTTCCAGACAACTTCAATATAACCCAAGAACAAATACCAAACAACACATGAGCTGGATATTGAACTGGCGCTTTGGACGAGGCAGTATTGACCGGTCAGCGTTGTTAAGTAAGGAGAGAGGCAATCACTTAGCCAGGGAATGTGGGGAAATCGCGGACCCCGAACCTCCTTACAATTTTGTAAAGAAAACACTTGATTCGTATAAAATATTGTTAATATCAAATTAACAATTACATAGTGAGTATTGCGCAAATTTAAAATATTTTGAGGACAAATAACCTACAAGTTCACATTAGAGAATTTTTGGCCTTAAATACGATCATCTCCAAAAATAAACTCCTGGCAAGAGAATTAACGAAGTTTGAATATCGCTCAGTTTCGGTTCCACGTTGCGCAAGGTTTCGATTGCTCTCATAAGTTTTCGTGTCACAGACGATAATCACTACGATTATTCTGAATTTCATGAATTCCTCCTTTCCGCAGAACCCTACTTCAGCGAGTTCAGTTGCTGTTGCCATGGAAACTGAAGTGAATTCTTAGGAGAGTTTTGAGTGTAGTAAAGGTATGTTCCGATTTCGAAAGGAAAAATTGACGTTAATGATGACATGTGACTTTCTCTTGTCAATCGTTTTAATGTGAAGGTTAATCGTAGTGTGTGATAAATATAGGTTTGTGTGAGATTAATAATTTTAACTAACAACAATTATTAATCTGGTAACACTTTTACAAAAGTATGCCATTTATCAACTACAATTTTATCTGTTAAGAGTTCAGGTACAATGGGGGAGGGGGGGGGGCGCTACGGACCCCTTAGCTCCCCGCCATAGATCCGCCGCTGCTGTGAGATACCTATCATGACTTCATAGTGAATGTATCCGAGACAAAACTGACACGCAGAGGTAGGTCCGTGTTGTTGAGCATTGCCGCCACGAGCAGTAGCATCGGTGCAATAATAAGCTACGTCAGCTCATTAGTGCTGTCCGCTTGTAGAACATGTGTTCCTCACTGCAACTAGCACATGCCATACACCACAGCCGTTGTATCCGGAAGTTTCTCCACAACCCTCCTTCGTGATTCATTAATGAAAGACCCTTCTTGGTCTGGGTTTTTCAGCCGTTCGCATTTAGGTATTGGCGGATTCATATATAAAGAACCCCCTAGACTCATGTCGAAGGGTGGGAGTGTTATATTATTTATCTCGAATTTTCATTATTGTTATTAGTTAAGATTTATTTTCGGGCAGTGCCTATCGTGTTGAATAATTTATGTTAGAAAAGTTTAATACGCCATTGTTTCGGGGTCCTGGATTGGAAGAAGAAATACTTTCTTGTTTGCTTCCGGAAAGTAAATAATTTATTGTTTGGGAATTTGGATATTTTAGGGAATTACCGAGTTTAACAATATCATACTAATCAAGTTCGTGTAAGAATGGTAATTGCTCAATTCTTCCCAAAAAGGTGGCAATACTTAATTATACATCTATTATGCTTTGGTATCGGAATTTACTCACGTATTCAAATAAATATTTTATTCTTGCATAAACTACTAATTTTAAGGGGGCATAATTACATACTATCATTTCGAACTCGACATTTCCTGATCTTCCCACTACGCCACCCATTTCGCCTCCAAATACTATTCCACATCAAGTGGTAGTTCCAAATACCGACTATCTGGAGTATATATGACGGCTATGACCGAGTAACACGCGCTGATCGGCTCCCGGTATTTAGTGACATTTCAGTGGGGAAAAGAAGTGGAGTGATACCGTGCTTAGAGTTGTTAGACTGCTCAAGTGTACAGTTTTTGCAATTAAGTTTTTAATCTTCTTTTCAAGTTTTCTTTATATTTGTTATTTGGCCATGGCAAAAAAGGAGAACAACTCTAACAAGCGTCCTGCTCCAGCCAGTGGTGCCAACACCAAACATGAAAATCTCGTTCAAGCGCTGCTGAGTGTGTTAGGAAACGCTGAAGTTAGATCCATGCTGGCAGAGTCTTTGGAGGACCAAGTCGCCAAAGTCGTAGAACAACAACTCCGTGATTCTATCCAGTTCTGTGTCGGTGTTATTGATGACTTAAAAAAAAGAACTTGAGGAAAAAGACGCAGAACAGAAAAATCTTTAAAATCGAAAATGAACAATGGTTTCGACGAATTGGAACAATATTCAAGACGAAACAATCTCAGAGTCTCAAGGTGACAATTGTGAAGAAAAAGTAACTGGTGTTTTAAAAAGAGTGAAACCTGACCTTAAAGTCTCCGATATTGACCGAGTTCATAGGGTCGGCCCATGCGTGGATATTAAAGTTAGACCTTTAATGGTCAAGTTTGCAAATTACCGTGTGCGTTCCGAGATGTTTCGTAATAAAAAGAAACTTAAGGGGCAACGCGAAACTATAAGAGAAGAACTTACAGCGATGTGCCATGCCATGGTTAAGGAAGCCATCTCGCGCTACGGGCTACACAACGTGTGCACTAACGACGGGATTGTAATGATAAAGAAAGACAATATGTTTGTAAGAGCAATAAGGATGCAGGATATTTGAACAATTACCGGGCGTCAAATGTTAACTCATCTAAGCTGCGTCAGAACTAAGACTTACTATTCACTTTTACCTTCTAGAATTGTATTAGCTTCTCGTCTATTTCTTTACTGATCTTCGTATGCATGTCTTATTATCTGTCTCTATCGATTCTTATTTCATATAGTTTTTTATGTTTTTTTTTCAAAATCCATGTCAGAGTGTGTTAGTGATGGTCAACTGGTTATTTGCACCCCGAGTAAGATAGGTGTGTCATTTTACTTTCTTTTATTGGCAATCGATGACGAGGAAAGCGTTGTTGAACATTCCACAGAGGTCGACCACACCCTTTCCCCTTCCCCCACTGCCACTTCCCCAGCAACGACGGATTTTCCAACGTTACCGACCCTTCCCATCCCTTCACCCTCCGAAGAGTTGCGCTCCGCCGACCTTAAGCAGCCACGAGGTCTCAAAATCATGCATCTGAACGCACAGTCCATTCCCGCTCGCTTCGAGTACTTCAACTTGATTTTTTGCAGTTCGATGTTCGACATTGCTCTGGTTTCTGAAACATGGTTTCAGCCCCATCATAAATCTGAAAACTTCCTCCTAATTTCACACTTTTCAGAAACGACCGGCTTATCAAACGCGGAGGTGGTGTCGTTTTATACTGCAGAAGTGATTTCAAAGGGAAAATTATTTCAAAATCTGAAAACGCTTCCGAAAATACCATCGAATTTCTACTTATGGAAATCTTGATAAAAAACTCTCATCGGAGTCGTTTATAACCCCTCAGGCGGTGACAACTTTAGTGAGCTTGAAGAAGCAATTTTTGCATGTTTCANGACTTCAATATAGTCGTAAACAAATCGTTACTGAGCAAAACTCTTCTAAAAACATTCTCATCTTACAACTTGACCGTTTGCGCACTTCAAAACACCTATCAACACAATGCCTCCACAGATTCATCTTGTCTTGATTATATATTTACATAAAAAAATGAACATATTATTAAGTATGGGCAACATACTGCTCCCGGCCTATCACACCACGATATTGTGTATGCCATATANTGCCGCGTGCGTTTAAGCTATTAACATTAGTTTAACAATTTTGTTGTTACATTAGGTGGCATAAAATAAATAGGGCATATAGCTATTCATTAATACGTATTTTAACAATTTTGATGAGACAACGTTCTTTCAAGGGGTAAACTCCATCCCATGGAATCAAATCTATGCTCTTAACAATCTGGATGATAAAATATCTTGCCTAAGTCAATTTATAACCCAAGTATTTGATAGCATCTGCCCTCTAAAAGCAAGAAAAGTGAAGAACTCCCCAGCCCTGTGGCTTAACGATGAAATTCGATTTCTAATGTTCCAAAGAGACGCAACCTTTCGTACATTCAGATACAACTCTAAAAATGATCATCCACTCACGGAATATTCTTTTTCTCTATACAAAAAGCTTCGCAATAAATGTACTCAATCTGTCAGAAACACTAAGAAAAGTTTTGCTAACTCCGTTCTAAGTACAAGAAGTTCTTCTTCTTCCATATGGAATCACCTAAAGAAATTTGGAGTAGGTAATAATAAATCAACTCATAACTTATATGCTGGAGTTGAGTGCGAACCTCCGAAGAGAAAAGACGTTTGTAAGTTCCGCAGGAAACCGGTTACCTGCTGGTATCAGAGTTTCGGCCCGTCGTCAGCTCGTTTGCTCCCGCGTGTACCTGATCCTGCGGCGGTGCGTGTTGTGTGAAACGGTTGTACATAGAGAAGAAAAAAGAAGAAACCAGAAAACTTGCAGCATGGTGTCGACAGAGCAGTGGCGTGCGGCCATCGGCCGTTGGGTAGGAGGTCCTCGCTCGAAGGGCGGACGAGGACCATGCGTAGGCGCTTGCCTTGCGCAGTATATAAGTTTAAGTATTATTTGCATGCCATTATTTACAGGTGGCGTCGAGTTGAACCCCGGGTTTGGATCGAGTGACGATTCTGTTCTGAAGGGCTTGCAGGCCGGAGTGAGGGATTTGTTGGCCGAGCAAATCAAAATCTTCTTAGATATCAATTGATATCGAGAGAGAGTGGAGGTATGGTAGTTCCGGATTGTTGCTTTGGAGGTAGAAAACAAATTTCTATCTCGCAAGATCGACTACCTGGAGAACCAGTCCCGGAGAAATATTTTGATCATCGGCGTGCCGGACCGACAGGGCGAGTCGTGGTTCGACTCCGAGAGCCATGTGCGGGGTCTTGCACAACAATTGGGGGTGTAGCTTGATGATCGGGACATCGAGAGGGCGCATCGAGTAAGCCGCAGAGTAGGCAGAAGGCCTTGTTGTTGTAAAGCTGGCCTCATACAAGAAGCGGGAGAAAATGCTGAAGGTGGCAGTTAAGTTTCTGCGAGGCTCTCCTTTGCGAGTGGCAGAGGACTTCTCCGCGGCTGTGCGCCATACATGCACTAAACGTGGCCCGTATTTGCAGGACGCGCGGGAGCAAGGCTTCAGAGTCAGCATACGCTTTGACAAGCTTGTGGTGGAAGGGCGATACTACTCGCTCGCGGAACAAGAAGCCTTCCCGAAGGAGCAGCGTCCCGAACGCGTGACCAGCCCGAGTGCGTTATTGTCGGCGGCGACGCAGTCACCATTACCTCCACCGCCCCCGGCTGCGACACCAGCGTTGCCAATGCAGTTCTCACCACCTTCACCACCACCGCTGCTGACGGCTGCATCATTGTCGCCTTACCAGCGGCAGCCCTTGCCACCGCCGCCACAGTCGCGGGTTCAACCTTTGGCTGCGTTGCGAGTCTCACCACCACC
Organism: Laupala kohalensis; assembly: GCA_002313205.1. Lineage (NCBI taxonomy): Eukaryota > Metazoa > Arthropoda > Insecta > Orthoptera > Trigonidiidae > Laupala > Laupala kohalensis. The sequence continues at coordinate 370,140 of NNCF01126812.1, read as the reverse complement.
ACCATCGCCACCGCCGATAGCGACGGAGCATCGCTGTTCTGGAAACGGGAACGAGCGCCCTCGCCTCTCTTCCTCGTTGCCAGTGCGCCAGCGCCAACAACCCCCTCTCACAGAGGCCAGAGTCACCCGACTACAGGCAGCGCACTGGACGTCCAAAGCGTTGACTAATCACTCCGGAGAAAAACTAAAAACAGGTAAAGCGCAGAGGCGGTAGTAGGACTCATTGCATGCAACTCTGACGATAGGGTGCTGAAATGTGGAAGGTCTTAGGAAGAAACTTTGCCAAGGAGATTTTCCTGGTTTCCTTGAGAAATTTGACATTTTGGGCTTGGTCGTGACTTGGTCAAAGCAGGGAGATGAAAATAATGTACACGGATTCACAACCGTAGCAAAACATCTTAAGAGAAGGGGCACGCGCGGACGTCACCCTGGTGGAGTCGCGGTTATGTACAAAAATGAACACTCAAATCGGTGTGACGAAATGAAAACAGAAATGGATAATACCTTATGCATTAAAGTAATTATTGCCGACACTGAGTTACTTATAGTAATTGTTTACAGACACGTGGATAAGTCAAAGTACACCAACGAAAACTTATATACAAAAATGAGCCAGTTGATAAATAGTTTCGAAAATAAATACCCTAACGCGAGTATAATGATAATGGGAGATTTTAACGCCCGAATCGGAGAAAATAATGTCTCATCACCGTTTGACGATGATTCCGCGCTTGCAAACGTGAGAAATAGTAAGGATAAAAACTTAAATCCAGAAGGGCGAGACCTATTAAATTTCTGCAGCACACACAACCTAACTATACTAAATGGTACGTACGGATCAGATTTAGACGGGAATATAACATTTATTAACGAAAACGGGGAAAGTGTGATAGATTACGCGTTAGTCATGGAAAATTTATTACAATATATAGACGACATTCGGATTGAACCCAGAATAGACACACACCATATGGCTGTGTTAAAATCTATTTTTCACATCAAAACACTTCAGTAACACCCGCACACATGGGGTCAAAATTAGTAAAGTACAAATGGAATGACGACAAGAAATCGGTCTACAGGGCGAATTTCTCAAGGAATCTAGGAATGATACGTAACGATTTCCAAATTAAACTCACGGTTTAAAATTACAACACTGCAGCGGACTCCATAACACATTGTTTACAAAAATCAGGGTCGAGTTTGAAAATAATTTAGGGGAACAAAAATTCAGGAAAACACACGGTGTGGTGTAATGATGCCTGCAGGTATGCAAAAGCATCCGCAAAATCTGCCCTGAAAGTGTATCAGTGGCTAGGTGGGATAGAATTGCGCAAATATTATCTTAAACTACGCAGAGAATATAAACACATAGTTAAGGAAAGTAAACGAGCCTGGCAACAAATGGAAGCTGAACGCCTCAGAGAAATACTATCAAGAAAATGTAGCCGCGACCCATGGGGTACAATTCGTAAATTAAGACGAAATAAAACTATATCAAATAACAGATGCAATGGGATGGGAAATGCAGTTTAAAAATCTTCTAGCAGGAAATGATAACACATCCCGAAGCAGTAACGAAATAGGAATAATATTTACAACCGATGAAGTGTCTGAACTTGATGCGTGTATTACATCACATGAAATATCTTCTGCCATTCGAGATTTAAAAATACAATAAGCCGCCTGGAGTAGAAGGTGTTCCTTCCGAATTTATTAAGGAAATAACAAATGATATTGTGCCATTTTTAACCGACTTTTTGAATTACATTTACGATGAAGGTGGTTTCTCAAACTCATGGTCTGCGGCTGTAATACAAACTATATATAAAAACAAAGGAAAAATAAACGATACAAATAGTTATGGAGGAATCTCACTATTTAATGTTATTGAAAATATTTATTGAAAAATTCTGTACTGGAGATTACAACTCTGAGCAGTGAAAGAAAATAAACTCTCGACATTACAGGCTGGTTTTCGAAGCAACAATAGCACAATAGATAATCTACTTATTTTAAACACGTTAGGCGAGAGAGAAACTCAAAAGAAACGCGGAAAGCTGTACGTAGATTTTGAGAAAGCTTTCGGCACTGTGAAAAGAGACATCCTTGGTGTGTATTAGCGGACAAGGCAGTGTCAAAAAATTCTTACGTACTTTGCAAGATTTATATTGCTCTGACAATGTATGCGTTAAAACAAATAATACTACACTAACTCCAACTTTTAATTTAACTCAGGGAGTGAAGCAGGGATGTGTTCTCTCTCCGCTGTTATTTATATTATTTATTAACGAAATAATAGAAAAATTATGTGAGGTATCCACAGATGCCCCGACAATAGGTGCTCCACCTGAACAGAAACAGATACCGGGGTTGCTATTTGCGGACGATCTTGTTCTATTCTCCACAACACCGTCGGGACTTCAGGTAGGTGTAGATACGTTGGAGCTGTTCAGTGATAAAATGTCTCTACATATAAACATACATAAAACCAAAATCATGGATGTTTAGTAAAAATGAAATTTGGAATTACAAACGTCAACCTCTCGAAAAAGTTAAAGTTACACTTATCTAGGTGTCAAAATAAGCATGAACGTAACCTGGTGAAGACATATACAAAAATCAAAACAAAAAGGCATGTATGTTCTAAATGAAATCCAAAGAAGTACTGGTACCATCCCTGGCATCGATCCTAGGATTGTAGTAACGATGTACACGTCATTATTCGTTCGTGCAGTAGCGTATGGAGCTGAAATATGGGGTGTTGGGGATTGGGCATCACTTTATTAGCATGAAAATGAATTCTTGAAAAATACTCTTGGCGTACCTCCGAGTACAGCTAACTGTGGTGCTCTTTGGGAATTCGGAGTTTTACCGTTAGAAGTAAAAATTAAGATGAGGGTCATTAAATATTGGGTTTCAATAAGAAATGGGGAAAGGAACAACAATATATACGATTGCTACAAGTTAACGTGTAACGATGGGTGGGGTCAAAAAATTAGAAATATAATCGAAACTATTGGTCTAGGACACTTGTGGCAGACAGCTCTGGCGAGATCTGATTATGAATTAATTATTCAGAGACTAGAAGACATAGAGAAACAAAACATGACGGCTGAGAGACAGGAAAAGAGGTCACTAATGGTGCAGAATATTGTGGCAGGAGACTGGGGGCGAAAACCGTACATAGATAAATTAAACAAGGTAGCAAGAGCGGGTTACGCTTGGTTTCGACTTGAGGGATGGAAATTAAGGAAATTGAGGGGGGATCGAGATTCGCAATGCCCTTTACGCACGGAACAAGAAGATTGGGTCTACATTCTGTTAAATTGCGTTAACACTGAAATAGGTCGAAAAAAGTGGATTCTTGAGTGAGGATACAATCCTAAACCAAGAAATTACACTCTAGATTTTGAAATAATGCGAAATAATAGAATCTCCTTTATTTTACTCCTCGGCAAGTTTCTGAGTATGGTTCGATAAAAGAGGGAGGTGGAACTGATGAAGGAGATTGACCAGAATGAACACACATAATTTAAATCTGTTTAAATTATTATTGTTATTATTACTATAAGTGATAGTAGTAGTAACATGAGTATTCTGTTTTAGTCTGTTTACACTGATTTAAAAATGTGTACATGTGCGAATATGTGCACATGTATATGTACGTATTTATAGGTAAATATGTAAACATGATTTATTTGGGTATGTTGGTATGTATGCATATATTATTTTAAGTATGCAAATCTTTCTATGAATATATTTGATTCTGCCGCCGAATTTTTCTGTTCTGTTACAGGTTTCCAGTTACCAACCAGATTCTTTTTATGCTTAGCGCGCTTGCCCTAACCGTTGGTTTTCCGTGGTTCCCAACGGTGCTCAATGAACGAAACAGTCACTTAATAAATATTACAATAGCTGAGATAAAAATTAAAATTGTATTAAAAAAGTAGCCATGTGAGCAAAAAAATTCTTATCATAACTTATTAACACTTCTTAATTTCTTTTTCCGCTACTGATATCTTTTACTTTTCAAATAATCGAAATATTTTAATACCTCTAATTTTAGTTACTGTTTCAGTGCATTGAGAGTGAATACTAGGGATAGTATGCACAGGTACGTTTTAGGGTCTCTGTAAGGCGCAAGGATATTAAGCCCCGCCATATATATTATATGTTTTTGTTGTTGTTAAAATATAGCCCTTTTGAATTTTGAATTTGAACTTATATGCTCCTCTAGAAGATCTGAACTCCCATTTTGCTCACAACTCATACGATCAATTATTAGAAAACAAAGAAACTCTCATTGAAGTGATGACGAAGAACGCTACTCCAGAGGAACAATTTTATTTCTCGAATGTGACTGTTGATGATGCCTCTAAAGCAATTATCAAAATAAAATCGAAAGCAACTGGCATTCATGGTATCTCAGCCATGATGATTCATAAAATCCTACCGTGTATTATTCATATTATCACGGACTGCTTTAATGAGTCACTTAACTCGGGANTTAACTCGAGCTTTTTCCCGTCAACATGGAAACAATCACTGGTCACCCCAATACCCAAATGTGCTTCCCCCTCATCTTTAGATGATTTCCGTCCCATCAGCATCTTACCAACACTCTCAAAAGCGTTAGAATATATTGTTTACAGTCAAATCACCGAGCATATTTTCAAAACAGATAAACTTGACATGTTTCAGTCTGGATTTCGGCCAGGTCAGAGCACACAAACGGCTCCTTACTAAAATTTCTGAAGACATCAAAATGGCCTTAGATGCAGGAGATTGACTGTAAGTCATTCTCCTCGACTTCAGAACAGCGTTCAACACAGTGGATTTGATATTTTAGAAGCTAAACTATCTGTCTTCTTTTCATTCTCCAAACCGTGCATCAAATGGCTGAGCTCCTACTTACGAGGACGCACTCAATGTGTCACTCACAAAGGAAGGTTTTCTACCTGGTTGCCTCGGATCAGCGGAGTGCCCCAAGGCGGTATTCTTTCACCTTTACTCTTTTCCTTATTCATCAACGACCTTCCAAATTCCGTACTCTCATCACGCTACCACATCTACACCGATGACTTCCAATTGTACTCTTCCTGCGCTTCACATCAACTAAGCAAAAATATACATTTACTTAATGATGAACTTGAAAGAATCCGACTGTGGTCACTAAGCAATAATATGTTAATTAACCCCAAAAAATACCAGGCAATAATATTCGGGAATAAAAAATCACTTGGTCGGTATAGATCCATGCTTCATTCAGACCTTTGTATTAGTGATGTGAAAATTCCCTTTTCTCCAAACGTAAAAAATCTCGGTATTATAATGGATGAAAAACTATCATGGACAGATCATATCACGTATATCTGCAAAAAATCTTATAATTCTGCGCTCTCTCAATCGTGTTAGACACATACTCACCGAACCCATAAAACAAATATTCACTCAGTCATTAGTCCTTCCTCATCTTGACTAGTGTGACATCATTTACCAAAATATCTCTTCCACAGACTTCAAAAGATACAGAATACCTGCATTCGCTTTACTTTCGGACTGAAACGATACGATCACTTGACAGACAACTACATGAAAGCAAGTTGGATGAAACTGAAACACCGACGGAAATTTCATTCTCTCCTTTTCCTTTATAAAATACTTCAGACTAAAACCCAACCTATCTCCATTCCTTTTTCCAACTTCTTTCCGATGGACATAATCTAAATACTCGTTCTTCTTCCAAATTAGTTCTTTTAATTCCCAGACACAAAACTCAGAAATTTTCTCGTTCTTTCTCTATCGAGGCGGCCAAACTGTGGAACAACCATGATAATAATGTAAGGAATATTTCAACAAATACTCGTTCTCCAATACATTGCGATCCTCTTTGCTCTCGGTATTAACACAAGGACCACTGTATGAATGATGATGGATGGATGGGTGGATGAATGAGTTATTCTTTCCTTTCTTATATCCCTTCCCTTTTTATTTTTCTTAGTCTATTTTTTATCGCATAGTTAATGTCATATGTAGTTATTTTTCCACTTAAGTGTATTCACAAAGAAGTTAAGTGTAAGAGAAGGTATTTGCCTTAACTTCACCTCCGAATAAAGGTGCTTATTGTTATTATCATTATTATTATCATCATCATCTTGCATAAATATATAAAAGAGGCGAATTAAGTACCTCAGGTTTGCTAGAGAAAGGTTCGCATTGTCATTTTCCTCCGGAAAAAGTTAACCACTTCTATATCCCAAACGCACATTTTGAATTTTGTCAACTAAATTATAATTTGGCGATTAAAAAAATACATTTTCAGGGAAACAAGCATATAGATTTGCAAACTTTACATTTTTACATCTTAGAAGCCCTTTAAAAGCAGGGAATTTGTGAAGAAAAAATAAGGTTATTTACTCGCATGTGAATATTGTGCACGCTCCACGGAGCTGCGATGGTGCTCTGGCTTGCAGTCCAGAGCTCGCGAGCACTGCTCGAAGAAATGCGCAAAACTCACGTTACACTGTGGGACAAATTTCACGTATTCGTTATCGAACTAGTGATAGGATTTAGTTATATCGGAGTGAAAAAAAACCGAAGTGATATTTTCATTATATTCTTCTTAGAAAAAATACTTTAAATTCTCCAATAATTAAAAATTGAGAATAATACAATTAATAACTTAAATTCAAAAGTTACTTAAAAATAATTTCTTATAACTGGCATCTCATACCAGAAAAAAATAAATTTGGCAATTTTAGAAGAGAATCAAATATTCAGAAAGTTTTTTAGAAAAATAATATTGTAGCTGCATTTTGTATCTTTGGTCGTTTGTTTTCTCTTACTAGGAATTAAATGTTTGGTGCAATATGATTATGTGCAACTTAGTATCAGAACACATTTCAATTTATTATCAGATAAAGAATTTCTAAGTGTAGTTACACACATCTTCATGAGCGAAAACCTCCCAGGGGACTTACATCTACTAAGTACGTGTTTGGCGAACACGGGGTCCCGAGCTGAGTCCGGCATTACTTCCACTTGTGTAAGGCTCCTTCCTTTCTCTTTCCTGACCTTCCTTGGTCACCTCTTGTTCTTTTCGATCCCGACGCTAGGGTATCTTTCATTTCCTCTTTTTTTAATAATGCTATATGTAAATTTTTTGAGATTTGTTGATATTTGAGTTTTGAGTTGTAAGTTGTAATTCAGGAGGGCTTTTAGTGGGTATAGTTGAGTCATTCAGCGAGTCCCACACGCGGGGGGAGTCATGTTGGCTCTCCCTAGTGCGTAACTGCATTTTCCCTACTTGTACAAGTTTTTAGGCTATAAAGACCTCGATGTCGACGAACCGTAAAACATATGGAGTTCATTCCATTGACTTATTTGATTACAAAAATTTTTAAGTCATTTACTTCGTTGCATTAATCAAGTATTATTAATAACATACACATTATTACGAGTCTATTACAAAGAGCACGTATCTCCCAATTGAATAGTATTCCTTTCTGGAAGGTTGCATACAGATCAGTGTAACATACAATTATGAAATATGGATCATTACACTTATAATGATAAAGTAATATTCTGTTTCTATTTCAATCTCACAATGCGGTGACTGTCCTGAATGGCTAAGGAGGAACATCGAATGCATAAAGGACGATTTTGTAAAACAATTTTTTGAGATGGAAATTTTCCAGAAATCTGAAAGAGTTTTAATATTTTTTCTCTTTTCAGAAACATTAGAAAAGTTTGACGAATTAATTTGGACGTAAGGATTTGATTACAAAAAACAAAACAAAAATAAAACGGAAATCGCTTGTACGACCGGAAAACATTTGGTTCAGCAGTAAAACCCTGGAGGGGGAGTTTTTCATTTATTTCAGTGAACTCAATATTTTTTGTAAAGAAATATTAATCCATTTCTTAATAGTGGACGAGATGTATCTTATTCAAAAACCACCAACTGTGTAAATCACCTTCTTGACGCGAAAATTTCCGAAAATACCCGAAAGGAATGTTTTTTAATTTGAAAAAAATTAAAAAACTTTTCGTGACAATTTGGACGTAAGGAATAAAAAACGCAAATCGCTAGTACGTATAGAAAACGTTTGGTTGAGCATTATAACCTTGGGTGTGAGTTTTTGTTATGAAAGTGAATGTGAAATTGATTTGTAAACGAAATTCAATACTAATCCATTTCTCAATAGCCAATGAGATATTTCGAATACAAAAACGTCCAACATTGTAAAATCATTTTTTGACCCAAAATTTTTCCAAAATGCACGGAAGGGATGATATTTTGTAATTTTATGTATGTGATGGGTATGGTGGATGGGTATGTGTGAATACAAGGAATCGATTTCAAAACCCACAAGTCTGTGTCATGAAAAGAAATGATTTTATTGCATTGTATACGATTGCGAATTTTTCTTACTTCGTGGAAATAGTTTGCCGAGTCTCCCCTAGATGGTGTTGAAAAGAGTTCGGGTTTTTGAAGTGTCTTACCGACTAATGTGAAGGGAAATGTATCCGTTTGCTGAATTGTATTTTCCAGAGTTAGATTGTTGCACTGAAGAATATATTTCTGTGAATTACAAATTATTGTGTCCAGTTGACGCAGTGGTCCCTAGAGTGAGTACTTATCTTGCAGGTTCCCAATCGAGAGTTACGATAAAAAATATCTTTTTTATTAGAAACATTGATTCTCAAGAAGATATGCTACTAGTAAGACGGATACATGGAAGGATCAACCGAAGTCGAGAGAAATAATAATATCATATGAGAATGATTAATATAATTTCATATCAATTATTCTGACTTTCGCAGGTGTGGCAAAATCTGTGAGTCACATTTATATATTACTTCAACGGCTTAATTTCAGCAATTGTGTTCTGCTGGCATGCTAAGTGGGTGAGATGACTCCTCATAAATCTTTGACCTTAGAAGAAGAATAAAATATTTTCACTGCTCTGAATGTTTAGCCATAAACCTACTTGTAGTTTTCAGTGAAAATTTATCTCTTCCCGCCTTTTGGCAATGTAAAGAAATTAAACTGTAACACAACAAATTAATGTTACACTATATTCTTGATATTATTCTTTAATAAATAAATAATTTAAATCATATTTATATTCACTATATTATGACATCTGTCATCTTGGAAGATTTGTGTTGCTTTTAATATTAATAACACGTTTCGTCCACCGATTTTTGATGTCAGGTGTTAAATCTACAAAATACATTTTCATGGATCCATGGTCTTTAGTTTCAAAAGAATGTCAGATCCACAGATCAGTTCATTTTACTTTGCTAAAACCAAGTCTTCAACTTCTGACGACCCTCTCTCCATGAATCTTTCCTAATATGATCACCCATCCTCCATAAACACTCTACAATTTCTACTTTCATCAAATACATGTACGAAGTGTAAGTGGTAAGTACGTTTTATGTGAGTTAAACATTTTTATTACACATGTTAACAAATAAAAGTTTATGTTTATCGACAGAAAAGTGGTATTCCAATTTTCATTATAATTGTTTTCCTCAAGCCTGTTTCTTGGAATTTGATCAGCTTTGTTGATATGGCGAATAAATCAAACATAGTAAGATATTATGGTTAAATACATCTGTCATTAGCAAAATGAGTACATATTACTATGATTGGATGAATGAAGTAAAGGTTGAATTGGTCACACCTTACCGAGAACCAGAAAACACTTCATTGTGTGAGTTCGTTCCCTTGCGATGTCCTGCGCCAGGTCGATAGGGTGAGCTCAACTCTCTGTCGCATATTTCATACATCCTGGAACTGGCGGTGACGTCCGGGAGGGATTCAGCCGTTCAGAAGATGTGCTCCCACGTCAGCAGATATTATTAGCATTCTGTCACGAGCTTCCTATTTTACTGTCAGGGAGAATCGTTCATACGCACACTGAAAAAAATACCTGAGCCAGCCAGCCAGCCGGACAGACAATACATGAGCTCGCACAGCTGACATCCGTCTGCTATGACGTGAATTTTCGACCTTCTGTATCACAGCGTATATTATTAGCTCTCACAGCTTAAGTAGCTAATCTACAAGATAAGAGAAGGGAACCTATAGTAGATGATGATGCCAACCAGTAAGCAAGTAATATTGATTCGACGTGAGTCGATGTCGACTATCTGCATGCTTTCTTCTCGATATTTTTTCTCGACTTTCCTGACGATATTTTTTTTTACAACTCCATGGTCTCACCTTGTTTCATCACAGGCGTTCGGCAAACGGTCTTTTTTTCGACGTCCGTCTTCAGGTATCCGACCGCGTCAGCATTCGATCCCGGGTCCTTACCTTCTGCAGGCGCGAACCTTAGCTTCGACCTAGTGCAGTATGATGTTTTACTATCTTGTAATACGTTGTCTAACAGTTGACATCGTAGTATTGGTACCATGAACAGTAAATACGTAAAATAGTAAACATCTCTAAAATCTTGAAAAATATATCTTTAAATACCAAGAAAATAGTTTTTATGTATCCAAACGTTTCTTTATTTTGTATATCCTTGAAATTTACTCTTATTAGATTAATACATTTGAAAATATAATGATTTAAAATAATAATTAGGTGTTCGCCAACATTGACCTTCCGGAATTCAAAATATCATTAGTGTACGGCTGCTTGACGTCAAGAAAACACTGTAAATATTCGTCGTGTAGACTTCAAATTTCGGGCTACGCAACGTCGGGATGGCGTCATTTAGTCGTTGTAATGAATCATTTTGTTCAAGTAAATTTTTTTTCATAGATGCGAAAGCCATGGTCGTTTTGGCTCCGTAAAACAATTGCAGAGGCTGCGCCGCCTCAGTCGTGAGTCAACAAACCGAATGCATAGAAGGTAGCGCAGCCGTGTCATTTAGCTGCAATTACAAACGAGATCAGCGGCGAGGAACAAACCACAGTTCTTGTTGCTATGTCGGATTTTTAAGTGGGGTCGAGCTGTTGCGTGCAAAACTTATAAGCTATAGCTGTTGATGTAATTTTATTCCTCCCAGACAAAACAGCTTTAGCTTCCGCAATGATTGAAAATTGGTTTCGTTCAGACGAAAACTTTTTTAGGGCAGCTACTGCATAAGCTGTGGTAGCTAATGGTACTGGCTGTCCGCTAGATAGCCAACGCGTAAACTATCACAGCTAACTTTAGGCTGAGCTATCTAATATATTTTTTTTCTGTGCATCGAGAATAGAATAGAACCAGTGCTATATATTCTATACAAAATAAGTAATATACTATCACGAGAGCAGTTACGAACCGTTTATCACCTTGCAGGACAATGAACTAATTTACTCTCCGGGAGCAAGCAAGGGATTAATTTTGTATCTTTTTCAGTTGATATCAAAAGTATTACATCATTGTGATAAAGTATACAAATATTTCACTTTTTAAAGCAAATTCATTTATTAATTATCTTGTCACTTTTTTCCTGTTTTTGAACATCACTATGATTATTTTAAATTTATAAAAATGTATTTTAATTTGACAATCATTACTTCATTTACGTGTGCTTAACATGACAAAGGACAAAACAATAACTTGATTTCTTATAACAATACATTTTCTGTCCGATAACTGGAAGATGGCGCTGCTTTACCAGTTTTTGAAAGCTCACTTTTAAGAATAAATACTAGTCTCGCCTCACCGATGATCAACTTAAAGCTCACTTGTTTAAAAGAAACTTAAATAAAAAATGTCTCTGAGATAAAATGAGAAGTCATTAAATTAAAAACGAGAAAAACTCTTGCAACATTACGAGAAACTGAGAATGAACTCCTAATCCAGGAAAAATAAAAATTGCACAAATGTTTGATTATGTCCTTATTCTATACACTGCTTGCGATGCATGACAGACTCAAGAGTACTATGCAATTCATATGAAAAATATATAAAATTCTGTCGTTTAAGGTAGTAACGTTATAATTATCACTTTGATGAATTCTTCTCTTGAAATAACCCTACAGAAAAAAGTTACATATGGCTGTATCATATCAACGTTAACAATTAACTACTTATCAGTGTCATCCAATAAGATATGCTGCTCAAGATTTTGGACAGGCAAAGTGTTGTGAGACAGGCAAAATTTATCTATTGCAATGACGGAGTAGAAATAAATTGGAGCATTTTTGTGTATCTTCAAGTTTTTACAAAGCATATCGCAAGCACTGAGCCAATGTTATCTTCTAAGAAGTGAGACTTAAATAATAAACAAAAACCTTTATTGTCAAAAATGAAGTTGTAAACGGCGTATGACAACGTGGGGGCAATAAACTAAGATACTCTCAGGAACAAGCAAGGGACAAAATCATCAATTTCGATAAAGGGCAGGGGCGGATGTAAATATTCATCAAAAAGAATATTCAATAAATATGTTATGTTACACACTTATTATTTCCAAAATAAATCGTAGAATTTAAATGCAATAAAAGCTCAAAATTAATAAGAACAACAAAATTTGTGACTCTCCCTTCTATATATAAATATACCTCTATCCAAAGGAAAACTGGAGAAAAATGCGGGCCAGAATGTGGCTACAGAGATCATATACGCAAGCAAACCAAGGTAACGTACAGTTGAACACTATGCATTGTGAATAAAAAGGAAAAGTACAGCATAAATGAAAAACAGTAATTTAACCAATATTAAGAGTACTATATGAATGGCGTAACAAAGTATAAGAAAAATACAACACTACATTTTATGGAATCATATAAGCAATATTTATTATGCTCATATTATGATTTAGAATGTGGAGTTCCACCACATCATGATGAAAACTTCTGCCAGTTCTGTTTTACAAGAAATATAAATTATTTTCGAATCAATTATTTTCATTAGATAAGCAAAAAAATAGGCTCAGCAGCGCCATTTTCTCCCTACCGGGCTAAGTATAAAATACTTTTTTTCTTTAAAAAATAAAAACAGCATACTAAAGAGATAATCAGAAAACAAACTATATGCTGTAAAAATATTTTTTTTAATGAAAATTTGTGCATTAAAATAACATCAGTATCTTGCAGATAACTACCATTTCTTGAAATCGTGGTCTTTGTTGTAATTTGACTATTTCTATCGTAACTGAGGCATTTCGTTAAAATGCATAATATATTTTAATATACAAGGGTAATGGTTGACATGATGATCATCAATTAATCGAATGAAAATAGGGTGTTTTCACTATCAAAATTAATTACGAGAACGGGGAACAATTAATTGAATGCAAAGTGTAATACCTACTGATGCCTTTCTGTGCTCAACCGATCTTCATTTATGAAGATAAACCCGCTTTTGATGGAATCTTGCTCTTCCTTCTCTATCATTACAATAAAAAAAGTTTAATTTTCAACTGCACGTTTCATGAAATTAATACTACCTGTGGAAACAAACTAAAAACACACAAAGAATATAAAAATTACCCTCACGTAAATTTTCAATTTAATTATTTTTGGAGGAAAACCCGGTAAAACAGTATTTCAAATCCTGGTCTATGCGAAGTCTAAATGTGTCATCGTTTCTTCGTGAGTTACTTCGAAATATATTATCAAGCATCCATTATGAACGTACCCATTTATAAAAGTAGAGTTAACACCTTAATAATAATTTGATATTTTTTAGTAAGATTTCGTGATTTTTTTTGGCCCGTAAATATATATAATGGCTTCAGGAGAAATTGAAAATGGTAATAACATAAAATTATTGTAAATAAATAACTAAAAACATAAAATTATTGTAAATAAATAACTAAAAACACTGGCTATTGGGCTGTGAAGGTACTGATTTTCTCATAAAAATGCAAATGTAAAAATAAATTCTCCTTTTACTCCATTGTTGGTCAAGATTTACTTTGAAAATGCTACTGAGATTACAGGACATAAAATAGAATTGAACATATCCGACACAAATGATAAGCTTATAATATTTAACCTCTTGACAAGCTCTGTATTTAGATTATAGGTTTCAAATTTTTTTGAAACAATCTTCGTTTACTTTTTCTTGTTTTCAATAAGTAAATTTATGCTTCATTTAATGAAATTGTAATAACCTTTGTATGATTCAAGGGAGAAAAAGCCATTATCATTATTATTATTATCATCATTATAATAATAATTATTGTTATTATTATTATTATTATTATTATTACTATTATACTTTTAGAAACGTTTGATGTATTATTTGTACACTTCGGCAGATTTGTGTGAAAAAGTTATTCTGTCCATGGAGATTATTAAGATTAAATTGTTGAAGTGTAGTATTGGATGGAGTGTATATGGAGTAGAGTATTAGATGAAGTGTAGTAAAATTAAATTGTAAAATAACCGACTTTTAGAAGAAAATAGGAAAAGATTAAGAAAAGTGCAGTATAGTGATTGTCTCTTTTGTTATTTAAAGCTCTCATTTCCTAAAATTGCCTATCAATGCAATTACATTCATATAATCATAATAAAATTCCCTAAAAAAATAATAAATTGGCAATTTTAAAGATAATAAATTGGCAATTTTTTTCTACTATTTACACGTATATCACTTCTTCGAAATAAAATGTTGAAGAAAATAAATGTTCAGAATACCTCGGTTTTTTTTACATTCTGATATAAGTGGTATGAGTTGTTAAACGAACGCGTAATTCATTTTCTTGTAAAAAATGCGCCAATATTCAGCCGTACCAAGCCAGGGGCGGATACAGAGTAATATTTTAGGGGTGGGTCATAACAAGAGAATATAGCAGCTATATAACTCGCAGCTAACTTTTTATCTTATCTAGGAACTTTTGCTGAAATTTTTGAATACGCCTCTGCCTTAGGGCCCTTGATCGGAATTGATGGGATGGTCCCTTGCTTGCTTCCGGAGAGTAAATTAGTTTATTGTCCTCCACGTGGTCATACACAGTCTGTACTGTTTTTTGACAATAAATTTATAAAATTTATAGTCTTGGGAATAGTTCGTTCCAAAAATCATCCCAACGTCAGAAAACTTTTTAAAATTCTAAAGCAAATTGTAAGTTTATGCCATCTAAGTGTTAATGTATATGCGGTTCGGTACAGTAAAACCCTACTTTCAAGATTATTTTACAATTTTTGTGCGACAGGGGAAAGTGATAGATGCAAAACATTTATTGTCATTAAAGATGCAAAAGTTTTATTCAACTTTTTGAGGTATAGAAACATTTAATTTTTCAAGGTCAAGAACAAAATTACTGGTGAAAGCTGCGCTTTTTTGAAAAATTAAGTACAAGTGTTTTCAAAATTGCCCTAACATGAAAATAATATTGAAAATTTACTATTTTGCAATTTTTTTCTAAACGTGCTACTTAAATTTCCTAGAAAAGATTATATAACAAAAATTCCAATTTCTTGATAACAATATTCCAAAGCACTAACTCGAAGTACCTGAAAAATGGTCTATGAATATTGATGCGTGAGTTTTAAATTAAAACATTGTATTACATCTATTTTTGATTTGATGACATATCGGTCTGTGGACGAAACATAAAATTTGGAATGACCCACAGATTGCATCTAATGTTTCCGTTCAAAAAGCAGTTAAATCGTGTTATTTTTAAATACTAATATATAAGCTCAGAGACATTATTCAGGAACAGAGCAGATTAGGCAATCTTTAATTACATATCTTCTTGTATTTTTTGTAAAGAATTTTGATCGAATTTATCGTACAAGTTCATGTTAACGCTTCAAGAATTACTAATAATTTAATTAAGTACGAATATTTAACGTACATGAGAAACCGTCTAGCAATAGAGTAGCATGGAAACACAAACATAATACGAAAAACCTCTTCTAATAGAAAATCGGCCCTATGAAGTATATATGAGAGTTCTATCCGAGAGAAACCTCACCCGAGGACACTAAAAATGTTTTAATGTATCCGGATGAATGAGAAATATTCTTGATATCGCCTCAATACGTAAGGGTTATGCAAACATGTCCGTATGAAGGAAGTGTTGACTTCTAAGAGGAAGGTTGAGAAGGTCAGATGATTGTAAGCTGATATTTCTGGTTACGTTGTGAGATTTACAAAGGCCCTGGTAAAGCGGAGAATTCGTGACTGGAACCTGGTTTCGTCAAAAATTTCAGGGGATAATAATTTACTCGAACTTAAAAATTTTTCATAAATGTCTTCATAAATGTCTATAAATCAATTTTGATCATAAATTATGCTCTATGTAATTTCGATTTGGTATGGTGAATTAATTTTCGTTTAACAGAATAATTCTTAAACTGATACTTGACGGGGGGGGGGGACCTGTCTCTTAAGCCCCCTCTGTGTGTGCGCCCCTGCGCTAAAACACAACCACCTTATATCTCGTGGACCTCCGAAGACGACTTTTCCCACGATCGTATCATCTATCATTCACATCAACACCTATTCTCACAATCATAATGGCACCACCATCGCCGCCACTACAACTTTGTCGAAGTGGGTATGGCACGTTGAGCGGTGCTAAGTCGTTTCTAGAAATATTCTGCAGTACTAATTACTGATTAAAAATCGTTAAAATGCGTCAAGCTTCTTTAAAATTATGAACGATTTTCCGCGACTAGAAAACCATTTTCTATGGGCTTTCAAAGGGGAGAGTCATGACCCTCTTGACCATCCCCTTGTATCCACGCCTTTTCCAAGCAGATGTTGAAAATACTTCCCAAAACATCGCACTGGGGATTGTGATTAATTCTGCGAACTTTACGAAAATATTACTGAAGTCGTATAGCAGTGATATTGTCCAAATTTTCTATATAATTTCTACGAAGTAAAAATTGAAATACCAGTTATAAGACACGAATTCATGCTTATTTCATTAACCTCACGAGATTGACGCCACAGATTTACTCGTTAAGAAGTCACATCGTAATTCCAAAACTTCCTGTGAGCTGAGCTCTCATTTTATGGATCAGAAGGTCACAATATACATTCCAGGAAGAAGTGGGTTTCAGTCAAATAAATCGATTATACTTCTCTGATGAAAAAGAACGTACGCTCCAACAGTATTTCAAGAACGAAGAATGCAATTCGTGCATGTTTTTGCTTCTTCGGAATAGCAACATATTAACCAAAAGGAAATTAACATAAAAAACAACATACTTGAATAAAATAGTTTACCTGCTATTTTTCTTTGGTTTGAAAGTTATTTGAGTTGGTAAATATTGTATAATTATCACAAATTTTCGTCTACATGTATTAACATTTGAATCTTTTTAATGTATTATTACTGGTTTTATAAACTATCAGTAGTATTTCAACACTTAACTATTTCTTTAAAACATTTTGGTAGTGCATTATTTGCATTGTTTGCACGGACGGCATTCATTGGTCGTTTGTACAAAGAAGTTCGCCTTATTTCTTATTATTATTGACTATTAAAGGCAATAATTTATAATTATATAAGCTATTTCAAGGGTTATGGTGAAGAGACTTGGTGTATCATTTTTGTTGGAAAAAGAGGCACACACTACTTCATTACGTCACATGTACGTTTTTGGAGCAAAATGTTGCAAAGAAAAATATGTTCCCTGGGCCTTAAGTGGTCATAGTATAGAATAGAGTGGATATATGATCCAACATATAATCATTGAATCTATGTTATTATTTTTAAACCATGAGGATCATTTATTAGTTCTATACAGAGACCGTTCCACGAGAAAATTTCTTTCTATTTCCTGCCTAGAAAAGAATAGTGTAGTCTGCGCATGCGCCGTACGTATATTCCTAACTTACAAACATCGTCCTCTGATGACCCTTAAAATGCTTACATTCCGTTAGGTAGCCATATCCAGATCTCAAAGAGCGAAGATAGTACCACTAGACCACCGTGTCCGCTTTTAGAAAGATGTGTGTTCAAGAGGAATATCCTACGCAATATGAATGCAATACTGAAATTGTACGCTTTTAGATTTTAATTACATATCAAACGCATTAAATAATATTCCCTTTTGCTTGGAAATTTACAAGATAAGTCCCATTAACTAAAGATCAGTATTTAGAAATGTGTCGAAGATCAAAGACCCTGTCGGATCTCAAAGGCTTTCGCAAAGCAAATATTAAACTTCGCTTGAATTTTTTCGTGATTCTTGGAGGACAAAATTTGAGAAGGAAAACAGAAAATGCTTCCTCGAAAACAGAAGAAGAAAATTTATGGATTTTAGCATAAACAATTACTACGAGATGAAGACGTTTTTATACTAAAAACGTTATTTTGCAAAATGTTTTGTCAGTATCATCTTGATTAAACGGTATGCTTCGTGCGTGTCTGGTAACTTCAATTTAGCAAAGTACCACGTTTTTGTTAAAAACAATACCTTTCTCATTTTGATAATTAATATACTTTTTGCCAAATTTGTCTGATTATCTGCAGAATTTTTTAAAAGTTCTATATAAAGTTTGAGTATATGTATTTATTTTCAAAAATGATAACGAATGTGATTCTAATTGAGTAATTAATTTGTAATTATTGAATTACAGAGAAATTCAACACGTCCTAAAATATCCTTATTCGTTCGTCCATTGCACAAAATTACATGAGCAATTTTTTTTCTGGAATTTTCCTGTAGTAATTTTTATTTACAAAATGATTGACATTCAGAAAGGAAATGAATATCTTCAAATCCGCGATCCGGGGTTAAAAATCTACTGCATCATTCCTTATACAATGTAAAACTATTTTTCTGCACGATTTTAATGTTTTATATTTGTAAAAGTTTAGTTTTATCTGTACCCAACCTTGGCACGTTAAATAAGTTATTAATTATTTATTTAATTAGATTTTATAATGGATGTTAATAGTAGTAGAACTTGGCACGTCAATTTTTGCCTGAATATTTCTCCAATTTTCTCCAATAGAGTAGTGGTAGATTTTATATACAGGTTCTCTAGGCTCTCGCATGGTAGGTGGTCTCTCTTAATAATTAATACCGAATTTAGAATTCTTTTAAAAGTAATTGTTGTGAGCAGTATCCTCCGAATAACCATACGTTTGATAATAATACATAGTAATAAAATTATTGTTTGTGTGTTATCAAATTCAAAATAGTTTTTATTAAATTTGTTGGTATTATGTTAATAATATATCGCGTAGTTAACTATTTTTATTTTTATCCTAGGAGTGTGCTGAAATGCTAAATCCGCCTCTACCTAAGCCCATGATCGGAATTGGTAGGACGATCCCTTACTTGCTTCCAGGGAGTAAATTAGTTTATTGTCCTCCACGTGATCATTCGCAGTTCGTAACTGCTGTTTTGACAATAATTTTTTAAATTATTATTGTACATGTACATAAGTTTTTTTGTTGCGTTTGTCTGTGTTTTCGATGCGTATCACCAAGATGAATACGCCTAGTGCTCTTTCGCGAAGTGAAATTCTCGCATTTCCCGTAAAAAACAAAAACAAAAAAAATAATTAACTGAGTAAAGACGTTCCCAAGGTTATGGTTACAGAGAGGGCAAGTTTCTGTGAAGACGTATGTATATTTATCCATATACTGGTGAGGTATAGTTGGTTCATAAATTATAATAAGAATAAGAAAGCAGACTATTCTTACGATTTTACAAATTTTTAGTAAGTATAGTTTCATTAAGTTCTTAGTCTCCAACCCAAGATAAAGTAGAAGTTTCACATTCTGGAAAATAAATAGTTTTTGTCCGATGTGTTCACGCTCTGAATTAAAGACATTATCAACTTTTGATTACAACGTATGGCAGAATTAGTTTGCAGCTTAGAGGCCAAATTAGACATTTGCAAACTTTGCTCCGCGGGACATCAATGTGTAAGGATAAAAGTACAAGGATTCGAACTAATCGTTATTTCCTACCACGGAATATAGTTCAAGATTTTTATTTCTTTTTAAACGGCAAAAATTAATTATTATCATTTAATCGTAAGTAGATATATGGTAATTCCGTTCAACATACTACCATAATAAAAATAGCATTTTAACGCTGTTAGTTTATTTGTGTATACTTTTTTCTCGCAGAAAAAATGGACATTTAAAATTGTGTCGTATGCTACGAAAAGTATGCTACCAGTTTGCTACTAAGAGAAAGCTGGGTTGAACCTATGAATGGAGTACAAACAAATCCACGCTCACTCTTCTTTTTTATAAAGGGATGCGAGGTTATTTAGATCACCTGTTCACACTGAGAGCAATTCATTACTTAGCGAAATGTTACAGCCCCTCTCTTTCAAAATGGAGTATCTCAGGTGAAAGATGAAAGGCTCAATTGAGAGTGAATTAGACACAGGAAATTAAAGAGACTCTTACACATATAATTTCTAATAAACAATCTGAAGGGATAAATCCCTTTAATTCCATCTCAATTTGTAATTCGGTTTTATTTCATCTCACCTGACTAATCACGTACTACTTTATTCAGATTTGAAGGTCACGCAGACTACTTACTGATTTTATTAGACTAATTCTTGTTTTACTGAGTTATCAAAATTATAGTCAATTTAGCATAAATTCTCTCTCAATTTGATTTTTCTATTCTTTCTATCATGAAGAAAGTAGATACTGTGTGATATTCTCCATGAAGTTGTGATAATACACAATATTTAATTAGTTGTGAAAATGCATTTAATTTACATATTTTTCATTCCACCATTTTAGTCTCAGTCCTGATTTCTAAATTATGACATCTTTAGGATAAATTTGCAAAGATATTACATAAATAAATAAAATTTATTGTAAAAAAACAGTTGCAATCTGAGTATGACCAATCTGGGAATTATTGAGGCGTGCGCTAGCATACCTTGAAAGTATATGCAATGACAGGTAGCCAGCACGCTTATATAGGCGAAATTTCTTTGATTTCCGTTGGCCAATTGCATTATTTTCCTTTTTCTTGCTTGATTTGCATTTCAGTTATTATTAGAAGATAGATTTTGATGTAATTATGCTTTCCCTGTACATTATTTTTTTCAATTTCACTTATATTATCGTATTTCAATTGGTAGACAAGTAAATGAGATCCCAGCTGGTTTAGGTAGAGAACAGACTGCATTACCCAAAGTTTCATTGTTATTGTTATTCAGGTGTAGATTATACAATTCAGTGAAATTTATGACACTTTACTTGTAAATAGTGAAGTAACATTATCAAAACATATTGGTTTGTGTTTGAAATATTTACAAGATGTGTTGTATTGGAAATCGTGTGTAACATCACTATTTTTACCATACAGAGATTCCAACTGATTTTAGTAGTTGTAAGTGGCTTCTATACAAGGGCTTCTAAACAAGCAGTAGCGGCGA
>NNCF01126812.1:331240-348673 GCA_002313205.1 Laupala kohalensis | reverse complement strand
CCCCCCCTAATAGCCACCACTGGAAACAACAACATTCAGAACTGCATCATGCTGTTTTCAAATGCTGAAGTGAATAGTTGGTTTCAAAACAAGACAAGGAGACACATCAACATACTTTTTTCAAAATAAGATTGATATAAACTTGTTGTAAGTTTTAAACCAAAATAAAACACATCCAAAATAAAAACTTTTTTTACAATGTTTTAAAGGTAACAGAAGAGTAAAAACTTCGATACTTTAGGTAAACGCTTGTCCACATCACATTAGGCTTGCAAAGAAAACATGTTTCTATTCTCTGTGGAGATAAACCTTCTTATTTCAATTATACATGAAAAACTACTAGAGTTAGACGTGTGGATCAACAGGCCTTCGAAATCACAAATGTCTCTCGGCCCCCTGTTTGAGAGCCATTAATTGGGATGAACTTTCCTACCTAGATCTACTAATATCATAAAGACATCACATCATTTTTGATTAGACACTAGAAGAAAGATTCTGCACAAAGGTGGCATTTGTAACAAAAAAAATCCATTTATTAATAACTTGTAAACGTGAACACTTATAAACATTGAAACAACTTACAAATACAATGTATCTCGAGAATTTTTGCTCAAGCACCTTCAACAACGACGCAACTGAACAGAGTTTCTGCGAGCTTGGCGGGTGACGCGGTGCACTAACTGAATCCGATGCCCTGCATGGCAACTCTTACTCTCGGACTGCCCGAAGCTCGTCTTACTTGCAGCTCACTGTGACGGCGCTTCGCCCGTCCTCTCGCTGTCGTTCTGTGCTTCTCGCTACTATTATGGCTACTGCTGCCACTGCTTCTACTGTTACTACTGTCGCCGCTCTTGTTACTACTCGTCGGATACTTCACTGCCGTCGTGATACTGCCGTTCAGTCGCACCTCCCCCACGCAAGTAGCTTCCACCAGTAGAGAGGGAATGACGTCACCGATGCCTCATTGGGTATGTAGTTCTGGCTGGTCGAACATCCGGGCGTGTTTGTAAAGCTTTTTGGCTACAATTCTTTGATATTTAACACTCGGGGAGGTAAATATTACTCTCACTATACACAGAGGACTAATTTAGTGACTTCTTTTTGCTGAAAGATTTGGTCGAAGGTGACGTTTTGATTTTAGACAATTCAAATATAAATAATAATACTGATGTGTATAAGTATAATCTATCTCTGAATTTATGCATACAGACAGTATTGTGTAATGACTAAGTCTTAAGTGAAAATACTTTATTCAGAATTAAAATGTTAATTCCAAGTCTGTTGGAAATATACTACATACAATTATACTAACTTGGGAGAACCTATCAATAGTTCTACTGTAACATGAACAATAAATGACGCAAACAATGGTTAAGCAGAATTTAAATTTTGAGGTAAATAAAAATCATAAATTTAAAATTACAGTTTGACATCATCTAGTCATGAGAGCGTCGTAGGATCTTAAGAGTAACTAGCTAGGCAACTAACGAACTCTCCACAATTCTGATGCAATTTTCATTTTCAAACAAATTATAAAATAACAATAAATTAGAAAGTAAAGTAATCAAAGTCACTTGGGTAACAAAACAATATAAGAGTATATTTCTTACATGTACGTAAATTGGAGAAGAGTCCCTCTGATAGCTCCAGTGGTAGCGTTCTTGCTCTTCACCAAGTCATCCCAGGTTCAATTCCCGGTCAGAAAAATTTGTAACTTTTCACATGAATGTCCCAGTTCATATAGCTGTGACTACTGTAAGCATACCCTTCTTCCTCTGTCCACCTCCTGCTAGTATCAATAACTCTAACTATTACTAACATCTTCTACTAATCCTTCCACGTGGGCCAAGTTGTCGGTAAACCCAGCTAACCGTTCCTCCTACTAACAATAGCCTACCATCCCACTCCCACCTCCTATCACTCCATGTAGATAAGCTTCAATAGCACGCTACATTTCCATTGCCCATTACAATGGACATTGGAGAAGACATGTGATAACTTCGGCTATATATGGCGCGAGTCAGGAATCGATCCCAGATCTCCTGATTTCATCGTAGAGGATATAAACAGTGCGCTGCCTTGGTTCACTTACCATGGGTATGTGTCTCTGATCTTCCGGGATATTAGGTGTGATGGAAATGGTGTAAAGTTGTGGAAGACGAACGGGTTGTGTACTGAACAACCCTGCAATCAATGCAGGAGTCCCACGTTCGATTCCCCTTTTGACTTCTGCTAACAAATGAAAGGTTGAGTGCATAAAGGTGTTACGTGACGTTTTAGGAAATATTGAGTTATCTGAGAAGACATTTAAGTTCGTTTAGTTTTCGTTGATCTGTTTTTCGCGAAAATTTTATTTTTGTTTTGTTCTGTTCCCTCTAATTGCCCCCTGGACGTCGTTGTTACCTTTGGAAACTTATTTGATGAAAACTTTTGTCTCATTTAAGGTTAATCTTAAGGACGCGACAGGAACAGATCTCTTCGAACAGCGTTCTTATTTGAGATGGGTTGAATGACTATGAAAATCGGTCTAGAGTCGAATGATTAAAAATGGAATGACCCCATATCGTTCCTTGATACCTTAAATATTAATGGAGGGGGGTTGACAATCGTTCATTTATTCTCTGCATAATTCTTTTGTTTTGTTAACTTGTTATTGTTTATAGTATTTAACTTAAAATTTATTCCCTATAAAATGTTATATTTATAATATTTACAGAAAATATATATAAATATATTTATAGAGAATCAATAAGGAATACATATAATATAAATATTATATTTATTCCCTATTTCAGGTTTGTCTTTTGGAATGTTCATTATGTGGATTTTGGAATTAATTGAATTTCAAAGTGCTAATTATTTGGAATTTATTGGACTTTCATATGGGTATATGAAAATAATAGCTTTCACAGGGAAGTTGAATGAATGAAATATCCAATTTATCACCACAGACACACTCCTAAGATCTTCCACTACACTCCATACAGTCATTATCCATCCTCATCCACAGATAGTTCGGGAACTCTCCCACTCCCCTATCGCACACAACATCGCTGCCACCATCTCTAATGGAAGCCCCATGTTGACATCGCATCCGCGCCCATGGCGACTGATAAGAGCAACGCGACGGGCATGCTGAGATCCCACACTGGCGGAGACGACGTCCTGAGAAATAAAAAAAAACTGCTGCGGGAGGGGAAAGATTGAAAGAAGCAATTGCAGTCTGCAACAACACCCGTTAAATTGGTGGTCTATTGCCGTCTGGGGTGAAATAACCGCTTGTCGTTTCGCTACCGCTGTAGTAAAAGAATGTACCGCTGTGACGATTGATTCTCGGCGTAGTGGGTTAAATATTGAATCGATTCATCGTGATGGTTTTACCAATGTTTTCGCCTACATTGAATCACCTATGCCAAAGATTCGATATACGAGTATCACGATTCAATAACACAATATACCTACATAAAATATATTTCACAATGTTAGTGTTATGATAAGACAAGAAAATAAACAATCGTCGATGTAATAATAGTACAGAGTTTATTTGTTTTCAAGAATGGCATACAGCTGAACCCCTCTTAACCGACCTCCGATTAACTGGTCTTTCCAGTTTGACAGTTTTTTACTCTACATTTAAGTTTTGGAAATACCTTACGTTTTCAGTTTATTAGTTCGTAATGTTTAATTTTTTCATGTTTGATTGTGGATATGTAATGGATGTACCTATAGTTTCGTATAATGTGTTGCAATGATGTTTCATTTGCATGTTCATTCATGATAACCAAATGAAACTGTAGACTGTCTTTGAAAGAAAATAGATTTTTCACGTAAACCTCGTGGAAACCAAAGGAAAACGTTGCAAAATAACATGAATTTTCTTTTATATCACTAACCGAGCCACCATCAGATCGGGTCACGATTACTGACTCTCAGAGACAAGCATGACTCTCGCAACAATCAATATTGGTAAAATGGAAGGTGAATATCTGAAGGACTATCAGAATAGAAATACTCTATTTTTTGTAATGGATAAAAAAATGTGCGAAGATATTAAGAGAAAAGAAACACGTACTACGTAAATACCCGAGAGAAATATTAATAATAAAATAAGCATGGATAAGCCCCTGGAAATCATGCGAAGTTATCTAATAAAAATATAAGACATTCACGCGAGTTCCGTAATTATTCCAGAAGAAGCGTGAGTTGTGAAGTAAATGATGACATTGTGAGATGAGGGGTCGCCTAGGGACTAACATCCAGCGTCACAAATTTAACTGTGAGGCCAAAAGCCTTCCAACCTCATATTTACGCATTAGGCACAATATGCGTTTTGCCTACACCACCCGTTCTCAGTGTGCGTAAGCCGCAGTTGGAGTTGAACTCCGTAAAAGAGGGTTCCAATGGGATATTTGATATTCTACCCACTTCGCTACGTCGATAAGTGCTATTTTCACGGAAAATTATTTACGAAGAAATCCACTTTCCCAGTAAAAGTAAAATGCTAATGAGAACATTACTTTTCAAATATAATTCATCCGTATATTGCAGGCTCTCATGGCCATCATCGTCCGTATAGTTCATTGTAGCTCCTGAGGATATTGGCTATAATTACTAACAAAGCGTTGAGTATTAAAAGTATTTTTAAATATTGATAATTAATCCATAAATTGTTCATAATATTCATCAAGAATAATTCTTTAATCATTATTTTCATTGTCAAGAAACATATATTTTGAAAGTCAGTAGACAGAATTAGAAATATGAGTGAGTTACAAATTAGGAGGAATTAATTACCTTCCCCCCCCCCTCACCGCAAATTCTAAAAATCTTGTAAAATGCAAAGAGCTAGTATACAGTTACTTCATCAAAATCGTAGTATTGAGTAAATTCCTTCAAAGTATCTGGAAAGCATTAGTTACATACTACGGGTTTAGTTCCTTCAAATGCTATTAAAGCAGGTTATATCAATGTATAATAAATCAGTAAACACACAAATTAAGGGACTGTATTCCATCACTCCACACCCCTTTTTTTTGCAAATTTTGATCAGTGATGAATCGCAAATCAATTAAGTAGTATGTAAGTAAAATACAATATAATCATAAACGTATCGACCAATCTGTACGTAAGCACTATAGATAAAAAAATTCCACGATGTGAGATATAATCACTGATACACCTTCCGTCCATGTCCAGCAAGCGATCAATTGATATAACACGAGTGATAACGCAGGGCCAAACACCTATTTTTAGATTATTGAAAGCATCAAAAGGATTCTACGGCCAGCTCCATAGTACACGAAATATTGGCTGTTAAGTGAAGAAAAGGGACAAGAACATCATTTTTAATAAATTTTACTGGCAACATGCGAAGAAAAACCCAAATCAATAAAATATTTCAGGCATACATTTCTTCCGTGTACCTACACGAGGAGAAAATATGTGATAACTTGCGGTCAGGTGAAAACGACGACGAGCCGGAAAATCCAATCCGGGACCTCTGCTTTGATCGCGGAGGTGTTAACTAATACACCACTCGTTCACCTTCAAACTACTTCACGTTTCTAATCAATGTTGAGAGATTACTATTCGTTACCTCATTACTACAAATCATTACCGTTGTTAGGTACTATTAAACTTTTCAAAAAAATTTGACCCAAGTACCAGTTTTCAATGAGAAGAGTGTAACTTTTTAATAATTACATCTTGGTATAGATGATTAAATCATTCTTTTTATGCTTAAGGGAACATACATCAGCAACAGGTGAGGGGAGTGTTCTTTAAGAAACCTCGAGTTTCTTTTGAGAAAAGAATCTTGGTAATTGAAAATAATTCATCAAGGTTCATCGTGTATGAACTGAATTAATTAGAATAATTTGATAACACTAATGATGCAACAGATTCAAATTATGAATTACAAATTAATACATCACAGTAAGTTTTCTTTCAGAGTAACTCGTCCCTAATAATTAAGTCATAATTACATATTTAGGTTCCCTAAGTACTCTTTTTACTACGTTGTAAATGGTTAAATGTATTTGACATGTAAGTGAATGTTGTTTCGATGATCACCGAGCAGCTACAAGGACAGTTCCTTGCCTCACAGAATTGAAATCAATCGAGTGGATACAGCGTTGCTTCCAGCAAAAGTATGAAATGATGAAGCAACAGATCACAAAGCTATTCACCGATCGTTCAATGAATTTCAAGAAACAGGACACTTTCAGTAGCATTTCAACTCAACTATTTGGCGCGTGACGTTGAGCACATGACATGGAATTGACGGAAACTCGGTTTTGTACCAACTGGAATATTTTCGAAGAGTTTTGCGTCCTCGTGTTTTACACGAACTCTAAAATCATTAAAGAACATGATGTAAAACAGCTTTGAATTCAAATTTGATTTTTAAGAATGTGTCTTATTGCAAAATTTCAGGTAAATGTCAATTTTTTTTCTTTTTGAAGTGTTTAATACATAAACTTCAACTACCTATTCGAAATTCACCATAAAACCGATATTTCCAAGAGTTTTTATTGATAGCCTCGCGAGTAATTTCACGAGTTATGGAATCCACTTCTAATACTTGATAAATGAAAAAAAAAGTAATGTTTGATTCATTACTCATCCCATTGCATCAAGCTAGCATTCAGATGATGCTAGTAAAGTATCAATAAACATGCAGAATTATCACAGAATACAGTTCAATAACCGTAAATTGCCTTTTTTTCTCCAATTATTAGAAAAAAGTAACGAATAATTTGTAAAAGAATTACCAGATTTTTCGCACAATTAATTTACATGTTTTGGGCAAACGTAATAGAAACTCTACTATACGTGTATTAGCGATACAGCGCAACCGCTGCACCGACACCACAACACACATCTGGCCTCCAGTTATTAACGCGTTAACTTGCTTCACAGAGGATGCGACGGTCTTGAGACGTTTTAAATTTGTCTTTTCTACATGCATCATGCCACTTGTATAGACGTCATGCGGATTCATTTACGACGGAATGCTGTTTCATTTCTTCCATACGTTATGTAGTCTCAATGTACGTTGTTAACTGTTTGTTATCTCACTAGTAGATTATTTATTCGTATTCGGATTAAGAAGTAGACCTCTTCAAGAAAATTGTTTCAAAGAATATATCCTTATCAAAAATCTTGATGGAAATCATGAATATTTTAATAACTTTTATATTGTTGTTTGTTCACTATGTCTCTATTAAACATATATTTACATGAATTATTTAATTTGTATCTTTATAAAATTCTAATTTGGTTACAAAATCTTCATCCTTTAATATGTATTTGCTATTTTAAACAATTCATATATTTGGCCACTATTTAATTATTGTTCTGTGATGAGATGATGTATTTTACCAAAAAATGTATAAATATTATCTTTTAATAAAATACATTTACTCGTAAAATTTCATAAATATTATGTGTTGTAACACCATACTTTTCAAAGGGAAAATTCAATGTCATGTTCCCCAGATTCCTCCCCGGAGAACACTACACAAGCGCTGTTCTTCATGAGTTTTAGAAAACACATTCTTTGCTTATATTGTTAGTGCAAAGAACATTGATGGGGAAAATAAAAAAAAGTGGTAAAAATATATTATGATCTAAAACTTCTTTGGTTACAAAATTTGTCGCAAAATCTATAATACAAAACCTCATACTTATATAATGTTTTTGAACAAGATACGCATTTAATTAAAAGTAATCAAGAATTCGCCTCAAACTTTGTAGATTTCTGAACTATGCGTCCTTTTCCAATATATCCCTAGTTAATCAAGGAAAAGAGGCATTTCCTGCTTCCTGAAAATAAACTTTTAATGAGCTCTAGCACAAACAAATTATTCATGAATTGTAATTCTCGATTCCGGGAAATGAACACGCCCTGAGGTGAATTTTGAAGAGTTAGATCGGGGTTCATGATATTTCTTGTGCTTCATGCTTTTATGTTTGTTACAGAAAATATCAAAATTAGTCTCAAACGTACACTGCTCGTTAGAAGTTTATTTTTCTGTTTCTTAATTGTAAAATGGTGAATGTTGAATGATCTAGTTTTAAACTTTCTTTCATCGAGTGGGGAACAAAGAACCATTGTGAAGTAAAATTCTTGTTCATGCATGTCATTTTATAATTACTCATAAATTTCTGTACCTTACATTTTGCTTTATACCAAGACTCTTTCTCTTTTGTTTTGGTGTCTCTCTATTTTATTAATGTTGATATTTCTTCTTCTCCAGATTATTTTCCATCTAACGACTTTTGTTCATCTATTTCTTTCTTAATAACACTTCTAATACTTAATAACGTACTAGCATAATCCTCCATTATGTTGAATGTAGTCTGGTCTTGGATGTCATTTACCCAATTGCCCAGTGTTAATTTTTCTCTCCTTTTCATATCACGTATCCACCAACCTCTTTCGAAACTATTAATTATGTAGTGTGTGGTACACCATTTCTTTACCTTTTCCGCTTAGACATGTGACGTTGTCCTTCAGTTCCACTTGCATTAAGTGCGGATGAAAAGTGTATTTCCTGACGTCACTGATTATTTAGTAATATAAGGAAATATTTTGTGTAGCCGTGAAGTTTTATGTCAACATATCTGCACTGAATTCACAATATAATATTAATACATTATGATACTAATAGAACGCGTAGCACTACAATTAAATACTTACAAAACCTTTTACACCACGCATTAAACAAATTTCTGAACAATACAAAAGTATATGTTAAGGTGAGACCAGTACTTCAAATTCGACAAATCACTGAGATGTATAATAGTTTTCGTTATTATTATTATAGTTGTTTTAAAACAAAACAATATGAATAATAACGAATAAAGAAAGATGATTTAATTTTTATCTATCAGTTAATAATATATTACAAACAATAATCAGGAACTCGCATGACTTGTTTGAAATTCATAAGAGCATGTACAAACATGGAGGCCGAAAGCAATGGTTTTCTGATTCATGCATCTCACCTTAGAAATAGTTAAATAGGTTTCCCAAGTGTCCGGTGAAATATAGGTAGAAGTTATGTAAAATACTATGGAAATTTTACAACAAATCAAATAAACTTCCATCACTTTCATGATTTAAGAGTTTGTCATTTTTTGAAAATAAATGTGTTCTCCATGGGACGTAATGTATTACATCATTATTTATAATTGCTATTATTTCATTAAAATGGCTGGTGGAGTATGTTTTTCAAGTAGAAATCACAAGAAGTACGTGTTACACTGTTTATTTATATCGATTTCAGATGTTTTTGTGATTTAATTCTACGTACGCTAGTAGTACTTAATTTTAAAAGAAAGGGAAAGAAATTTAAATACCGATTAGTTGAAGAACAAATCATAAATTTTGCAGTTAAATCTTGTTATTCCTATTCCGTTATTTATTTCCGTTTTAGACAAGAGCGCTGTTGACGAAATATCGACCATTATCAGGCCCTAAATACAAATTACATACAATACAAAATTNATATATATATATTATAAAAATGGGAAATTAAATGAATGATAAAATAAGAAAACACACTTCACGAAAATGCCTAGAAGGAAAATAAATGTAAAAAAGATTTAATTTTAATTCGAATTCCGTTTGCTCCTTGCCAGAAGTAACAAGTCATTGATTATGCAATTTGACGACTCAATCATTCAAATTATGAGGAGAGGATGTACGAACAACTCTTTCAGCTAAAGTAAACATTGATGTAAACGTTGAAAACGACAGTGGATGAGTGCTACTCTAAGTGCAGATGGAATCTCCGATGCGGAGTGCGTGCTTCTGGCAACTGGCCGCAGCCTAAAATCGAACCGTGATTGTTTTTGCGCGAACAATCGACAGTTGTGCGCACCATCAGCGCGCGGAGTGCTCCGGGCAGTTACAGCTCAAATGTCTCCCACTCCCTCTCTATTCGCATACCTCTCTCTTTCTCCCCAAACCACCCACCCACCTCTATCACTCCCCTTCACCCAGATTCCCATTTAAACTTTATCCCTGGAGCGCTTTAAAATGCGTCCTCTTCTCTAGTATTCTTCACTTTCGTACGTGCTTCATTGCTTTTATTTCTTCCTGGAAACCTACTCTTCACATCCTGTGCGCTCTTCAAATTGCATTCCCAAACCCATTTTCCTACCACCACATTTGCAACCACCACAGAGTTCAAACTTCGTCATGTTTTTTGCTTAACAACATTGCATTTCTACTCTCTATGAACCGGTAAGTGGGCATCCTTCAATATCAATTTTCTGTATATATTAGCCATTTGGTTCAATTTATCTTTTCGGAAATACCAGGGACATGTGAAAGTCGGATTCTGATAAGAAAAATAAACATAAGATATAAACTGGAAGGAAAAAAGTTGAAAAACTGCCTAATGTAGTACACGCAGACCTATTTATTCATTTGACTTCTTTAATTCGTATTTTATGCTTGATTTCTAACTATACATGCGTACCTTAGAATGGAGAGTACTAAGATGGCAAGTGTAATATGGGGTAGTACTAGTTAGTTGCATTTAAATACCATTTTTACATACGATGATTTGGATGAATTTTCCAACACTGTCCAAATGTAACTAGCCCATGTTTCGACCAGTGTTTATTCTGATTAATCTCAGGGTTTGTTATTTTTCTTCTCTACCTCGTCCTGAACTTGAGTCACTCATCTTGGTTACAAGCTTAATGGATGAAATATATACTAGTTAAAATTGGACATTTTTGTTCAAAAATATAATGGGAAACCTCATCCAACTCATCTATCTTACAGGTCGATAAATCAAGTCAAAGATTATTACTATTGTGATAGTTTTTCATTTCATTGATTATATGTGGTTACCTGTGGCTTATCAATTAACAATACATTGTTTTAATACTTTTTCCCGTTTTTTCGTAGAAAAATTAAATTATAATCTATTTGAAATAAGACGAAGACAATCATCATTGACAATCGATAACTTCGGAATACATGTGTTAGATACGCAGTATTACGAATAGAAATATATATTTATATATGAATATACAATATATAGACATGTAAAATACTGAAGATAATTACTATAAGTATCCTATTTTTAAAAAACAACTTGTTGACTCGATAAAAGATATGCAATACGCTTCTAAATAAACAAATTTTATTGTGTTTTTAGACGGAAGTATGTGAATGAAGAATTGATGCATTACTCAGTTCCGTTCTGATTGTACATTAAAAGCATGCTAATAACTTCTCTTTTAATTAATTTTATGTTTTATATAGTATTCAGTGACAGCTTTTATGTTTCTTATGATGGTTATTTATCTGGAGTCTTCATTATATATTCGGATAATAGGTTAAAATACATACTTTTTTCTAAAACATATTAGGATTTCGTTATCCTATAATCGTCACTAATCGTTATTGTATTCATCTTTATTTGTTTATATTTTTCCTTCTTCTGCTTTCATTTGTTTTAATTAATAAAATGACTAATGTATCATTGCAAACAATGGTAGAATCCATCCCATTAACTTTCCCTGGCGACGTTCTTCCTCGAGGCTGGTTTCCACCTCATTTCCCGTGTTACATCTTCGCCATCTAACTTTTCACCTCCTATCTTTTAACGAGGCTAAAATTTATTGCTCGAATCAACA
The DNA here is from genome assembly GCA_002313205.1 of Laupala kohalensis. Lineage (NCBI taxonomy): Eukaryota > Metazoa > Arthropoda > Insecta > Orthoptera > Trigonidiidae > Laupala > Laupala kohalensis. The sequence continues at coordinate 337,009 of NNCF01126812.1, read as the reverse complement.
ATTCACAATTCATTGTGTTTTTTCAATGAGGATTATTGAGTAAAATTAATCAATGATAATAGTTATGTTAAATATATAATCTTATGATGGTTGTCAAAATAAATAAATAAATAATGTCTTTAAACCTTTTTTGGACGATCAATGTATTTTTATTTCGTTTTTCTGGAACACAGCGTTTCGGGTCGTGATTTGAATCGTCGTCAGATGTGAAGAAAGAGAAACAAGAAACTTAAACGTACCAATAGCACAATTGAACGCCATATGAAACGTAAAAATAATCTCAAAATATGTTTACAAAGAAGAAGAAATCACACAAACATATTCGGCAATTGTGTTGTAAATACTCGATAGTTTTTTTTTTGTCAGTGTGTAGTTTCAATTTCCCATTTGTTTTTTATCATTTCAGATTTAGAGCGTTTGTAACAATTAACTTCTTTGTCCAATATTAATGTGTTATGACAATCCATCAAGTGATCATTATTAATGTAATCATTAACATTTTGTTCAAATTTGATTTGTGCAAATGTATTCTAATTTTTCACTTTATCTTTCTTTGACCTACATAAATGGCAGTGCTATCTTTGCATATTATTTTGTATTCTACATTATTATTATTATTATTATTATCATCATCCTTATCTTCATCATCCCTTTCGTAATAAAATTTTCTTTTAGTTATGGATGTAAATAGTAGAATTATGATAATTGGGTTAGTGCAAGTCATCATTTGTTACAATGTTTTTAAACTTACCGGGTCACCATGATCCTTTGTTGTTGAAGTACCAAAAAAATGAAATATTGGGCAGAATATCTCATGAAGACGCAAAGGTCTACCAGAAACATTTACGTCTTGAGAGTACTGGTCTCAGTGATATACATCGATAGAATTGAATAGGAGGTTACTATTTCCGTAACCATCCTGTTATCGCCGTTTCTGTTTACTAGAAAAAGACAAAAACAGGGGAATCGGATCTTCCGACTGAAGTAAGACAATTAGGAGGCACGCCCTTATCAGTCAGTTGCCTGCAGCGATACAACATAAAGATGAATCAATTTTTTCTGCAAATCAATAATGACCGAAATATCATTTTTATTTATTTTGTCTAATGGGGAAATTAAGATCATGAGACCAACATTCCACCAAACTGTGGCTTAGGAGAGCGAGTTTGGAAGGAGAGTTGTTAGGTTATCTGGTTTAAGTACTTAATCAACATTCGTCTGGAGAGAGAGAAATACCGATTGAACAATGTATATTTCAATGATTATTGTAAAAACCCAAAGGTGATAAAGAAAGAAACAATTCATGTGTTTCTTGGCCATTATCTCATTTAAGTGGATAGTAAATGAAACCAAAACATAAATTAAAATGTAAAGGCTTCATAATAATAAAAATGAAAAATATAAATAATTCATTTAAAATAATTGTACGGCATAGATGAGCATGTATTACAAAATACATAGAACTTTCAAATAATACTAAGTAGAATGAATAGATACAAATACGAGAAACACAGCACGCAATACATTATAATTGCGCTATTTTTTTCTTATTTTTTTTTTTACAAAATAAAGGATAAATCTGACAGATTTCCTGATGGACTTATAAGGATTTCGTTTCTGAACTTTGACAGAATGTATCTGAACTTTGACAAAAATTTTCGTTAACGTTTTAGTATTCATAATTGTTCCATAATAAACTCAAAAAAATTACAAACAAAAATTAAACATGTTTTGTGCGATGATTCTGCAAAGGGATTACAAAACAATGAATGTTTCGCGGAATAGAATAACCAACTTGTGGTAGCTTAGACCGAGGGGCTGCCATGTCGAGCCACCCTAAGACCCTCTCCGAGACCATCATATAATTCCCTCAAACGAATGGAACAAGGAGATCTAAATTGAAGGAAACGGTTGACTACGTATTCTGTCTACACGAGAGAAAATGCGTATTCGGCTTACGTAACAAAGGACTATTTTAATCAGTACACGTAGTATAGTGAAAACAACATGTTAAAGGAATACTCCAATTCAATTAGCCTCTTATTAAAGGGTCCTCAATTTTTGCAAGAGAAATATTGAAAATCCGTGTCTTTGGAGCGAATATTTAGTTACCAAGAGCGGCAGTAACTAAATTTTTACTGAACTTTAATATAACAGAATTATTTTACAACAAGTTTCCAAAAAAGTGAACGAAGACCCGTTTTGTAGGCGTAATTTAACTTCATTATGTACAAGAGATTTAGTTACTGGTGAAAATATTTTTGTCTTCCTGAATTCTGCACTAGTATTTGACATAATTAAACATTATATCATTTATCTATTTATCAACCTGGTTGGGTATATTTAATCAAATTTAGATTTTCTTAATTTTTCCTCGGATTTTTGAGCAAATATTACAAATTAATTCTCGTAATACATACTAATTCTACATATTAGAACAGCTGGTCTATTTTTTCAGATCTTTTGCTGGAGAAACTAAGAAGAAACAAGTCATAACGCTCAAAACATGTTTCAAGATCTTGTTTTTTTAATAAAAATATATAATTTTTAAGTTGGCAACATTGATTTATCCAACTCATCAATGCTTTTGCAGAGACGAAGAAATGGCGACTCAGTTCTCGCATTGCCCAAAGCAATTTTAGCTAATGGACACCACTAACAACGTATTTCGGGATGGAACACGTCCTTCGAGTCTTCTCCTTGAACACTATTCTAAACTCACTTGTTTTAACTGAAGAGTTATGGGTTCTAATGACCTTGCTGTTGACGAGCCCTTAAAGCAACCCCCCCCAAAAAAAAACAACAACTGAAGAGTTCCCTATATGCTAAGTGCTCGTTGCCCTAGGTCATCGCGGAAAGTACAAAAATCTAGGACGACTAGACGAGTACTCACAAGACTATGATTTGTGATTGAATCTTATTGATTGGGAAAAGGCTAATAAGATTAGGAACGAAAATTTTCTGGAACATTTGCGTATTAATGTATGTGATGAAATGATAACTTTGATTGATTTTGTTCTCAGATTTGAGATAAGGAACACACGGTGAAACACTTACTGTAAATTGATAATATTATAGAATATAAATTAGTACAAAGTAAATTTCTGTTTTATTATATAAAATTACCGGTTATGATGTAAAATTTATGTAGTCTTCAGATATAATTCTTCAATATTTAAGCAAATGTACAATGACATGAAAGGAAAATAATCAAGCATAGGTATGAAAACATATATAATTTAATGGAAAATTGTATTTTATGGATAGAGCATGAAGAATTATCAAGTTATAAATTTATCAAATTCAGAAGATTGTGAGCAAAGTGTATTAGTATAAAGAAATATGCACTAATAAAATTTGGCAAGATGTATTGTGAATGCCAGCAAATCTGAAACTAGCACTCATTTGAAATATTTGGACAATGTAAAACAATTATTGAGTGTTGTCTTCATGAATCTTCATGGATTTCTTTTCGCTGCTGTTAGTAATATATCACTACGTATTAATATAACGTTATCCATAAAAGTTCTTCGATTTCATACACTTGAATCATCATATAATTAACTTTTTAGACTATTATAAGAATGAATATATTCCCACTTTGTTTAGAAGTGTGTTTCTTGAAAGAGAATAGAGTGCTCGTGCTCTCAGTGTACTTGCTTCGCAACTGAATACGTGTTAGCTTCAGAATCACGTCTATTATAGTCACAAATTGTTTATAAATTCAAAAATACTAAGCTACTATGCTATCTATTTATATAATATTTCAAATCTAAGAGAGTAATGATAACATGGCGCATGAAACAACTAATCATCATATTATACATATGTAAACGTCCCAGAAAAATTGCGTTCCTTTTCCGTGTATCTGAACGAAACAAATCACACAAATGTAATATCATACTTAGCTTTAAAGGATGTTCAGCTTTATCCTTTTCCCTTCCGCGATAATAGCATTAAAAATTACATTAAGAAAAGAAGCCACTAGACTCATTTATTTGATAAAGTATGTAGCTTTACTCGAGTCCTTACAAATGGTAGCTCTAACGCGTCCGGTAAGTTATAAAAATATTCGTTGAGAATTGCACGTAAGTTACGTAATACTCCATTGTTTATTAGCGTTCAAAACTGCTCTGATGTTTAGTTTAGATTTTTAATGCAAAGTATAAAAGTGTGACGCTTGCCTTCAACCAGAAAATGGGGAAAGAAGTTTCTGCCATGTGATTCAGTTAAATAAAACGATCTCATTATCACACAGAATGTTGGTCACATTCAATTCTCTTAAGCTAGCTCAAGATTTTGCTTATTTTGCTTAGCCGAGTTTCGATGAAATTTAAATCTTCTTAACTGGAAAGGTTTAAATGTGTACTAATTACTACTCTTATATAATTCTAGATTCGGGTATCATTTATAGAATGGGAATCATTAAAATAATAAATATATATGTTATTTAATGATAAGAGAACATTAATATTTACATGACAAATCGTACAAAATTTGCTTTTTAAATCGTCATCGACTTGATCAAATCAATTTTATCTTTGATTCGTACAGCGCCATATTTTACTTATCGTTATGGAATATAATTTTTTATCGTTAGTAGGATTATTTCATGGTATACTGATATAAAACACGTCATCAAGATATGGAATAAAATTTATGAATGATACGTAAACCACTCGAATGTGATTAAATTTCTTCTGTGTGGAAGTGGCTATAAAGAGCGTGTTGCATATTGTGATTTGTAAAAGCTCATTCGAAATTGCATTCCACTTGCTAAGACTCACAGAAGTCTGGTACACTACTTATAAAATTAAAGGGGCCATTTATTCCCACGCTCTGACCAGTTTTGGATCTGTTAGGTTTCTAACGGCTCTCTCCTCTTGTTTCCCTTTCGACAGGGAAAGTTTCGTTCGACCAATCGTAGGTCTATTTGAAACGGTGCCCATATTTGGAAGACATCGTGCGGCGGGTAAATCGTAACGAGATAAAATGTTTCATTACACCGCTATTAAAGAAATATTTTGTATTTTTTTATTATACACATTTTGGACTTCTATAACAAAAATATTCTGTATATTCTTGACTTCAATAAACTTTACCATTCTCTATATTAAACGACAACTCGAGATTCGTTGTCTCGCAAGGTCTTCATAGGCAATGTAAACGATATTAGAGTTTCTGTAAAAATAATACTGTGATAAAATATAATTGACACTTGAGAACTGATTTTTGAAAATGGTTTATAACATAATTCAGCCAGGTTGGGAGCTGTAATGAACGAAACCTTAATACGTGCACTCACGTTGCTTGGGAAAATCGCAAACAAACTCTGTAAAATTGTCAATTCGGCAACGTAGCATTACAACATACATGGCAACGTGGCAGGGCAAAGTTCATCTGACGAGACGACAAAGTTTCTATAAAATAATTTCTATTCATGTTCTCTTTAAGTTTCGATATTTTAGTTTCTTCATGCGTAAATGAAAGTGTTCAATGATATATCTTACGAGGAATTTAGAAAAGTTCTTCAAAACTTCAATAAACACGTTCAAAACATTTTTATATTGAATTTAAAAGCAAATAATTTATATTTAAAAAAAACAATGATATTAAAAGAAATTGACGAGTTCGTAATTATACCCCAAGTATTAAAACTTTATTAAAAAAAAATATTGAGTAGGAAACGGGTCTAATATATATCCAAACCATATTTTCAATAAATATTTATTCATATAGCATCTAGATTTACAACATTATACATTTGGA
>NNCF01126812.1:303420-326646 GCA_002313205.1 Laupala kohalensis | reverse complement strand
TTTATTTATTAATATCTGAAACGAGGTTTTCATATTATTGATCTCTGATTATTTTTTTACAATTCCGTACAATAGGTAACTTGGTTGTTCGCTGTGTTACCAGGTCTTCAATAGAGAATTATCGTACAAGCTCACCGATCCGCAATATCATTCCACGCTTATGTTTTTCCCTCGGGTAATTCCATGTTTCCAACATTTATCAACATAATAACTTTCTTTTTTAAGAATTTGGGTGAATTTCCAAGCAGAACACGAATCTGCATCTCTACACATCATATATATACTTATTGATTACAGATCAACTCATAAGGTATATCAGTTTTGAAATTAATTCTTATAATATTTTGTGACCATTCGTACCGAATTTATTTTATGAAGATGAAATGTAATTTTCTGTGAAAAACGTAGAGGAGTGAATGAAGATTCGTGTCCTGAAACTATACAGTGGATAGGTCAAAGAATAGAATCCCATCACATGCCACTTCGTTTAACCTTAAAATATAAAAATAGTTTACAAGTTTTACAACAGTCAAAGAGATTGTCAAAAATTAAACTATTGAAATGGAACCATGAAAAAGGCTAGAATTTTCAGCGAACTTTGAAAGGAATCTCGGAAACTTGAACGTAGATGTTCTAAATAGGTTGTAGTTTGGAGAGCTTAATGCCGCGACAGAATCTTTACGAAACACTCTACAGAAAGCGGGTTCACACATGCGAGTACACACTAAGAAAAAACACAACACTCGAGAAGCGGTATGGTTCAACATAGATTGTAGACAGGCGAAAAAAGATGCTGAAAATGCATTAAAATTCTACATTTGGTGGGGAGGAAAAAAGCTTACGACAAAAATAAGTACATTTGAGAAAAAACTATAAAAGAATAATTAACACAGCTAAGCAACAATGGCAGAATTCGGAGGCGGAAAGAATTGAAAGCATTATTCACAGTAAAAATGTTGCAAATATTTGGGATACTATAAATAAATTACGTTGTAGATATGGTTGCACGAACAGTACAGAGGCGAAATATTGGGAAATGCACTTCGTTCAACTTTTATCTGGAAGGTCTCTAAATCTATGGATTAAACCCGTATTTTTTAATTACATTTTTACGTGACCTTCCCTTCTCTCGTCACCCATGGGGTTTAGGATTGTTNGTATAAGAGACAGCTCCTAACCCCAATGGCGGCCTAACTTCGTTAAAACATCAGAAGTATTTCTTATTCATCTCAGCATCACAGGCAGAACAAAACTAGAGGTTAGAGGGGTCAAATTTTCGCTTCTGCGGTATGACCACAGCGACAGCGCGGATGCATCGCTTCAATAAAATGCTTGTAAAATCTAATCGTCTAAATTTTACGATTTAAAGACGTCTTTCATAAATGCACACGAAAAATTAATTTTATGATAAATGATTTTTTCTTTCTTAAATTAAAGTATTTTAACACTTCGATTAATAACGTGTTTTTCGATAATTTTGATACACTTTTGTAGATAGACATGCTGTAACGGAGTTTTTTGTAGACCTCTTCCAAACGAACAATATTGCCATTCAGAGTTGACACCTATTTCTAACCATTTAGGCAGCGTAAGCGAATACATATCGTTTTCTTCTATTTCATCCACATTTATTGTCAAAATCATTTTCTATCTTTCTTTTCACACATTTTTAAAACGTTACCGTATGTTTATACTGAACATCTAAACTATAATTTTGCCAAAATTTCTTCACCATCCGTTCAAAGATTTAGTCGTGATCAGATAGACAGACACACACACTTTCGCATTTCGCATTTATATATAATTATGGAAATATGAATTATAGTAATATACATGGAATTTGGTGAAATCAATATGTCTAATTTATACTACAATATTTACTTGTAATAGTTATATCGGGTTATATTTTCCCCTTAATTTTCAGATCTATGAAATTATTTTACTCGACTTACGGAAGCTATTCTCATGCCAAGTGAGTCTCTCTTCGTTATATGAATGTTGGAGAAACATTGTCTTCATCCTCGACTACGTGTATATATTTGATACTAGGAGGATTAGTTACCACACAAGTGATAACATGTTATTTTCTTGGCGTTTAAAGCCAAAAATAAAGGAAATGTTCTGAAATTACACTTTATATAAAGCTGTATTTAGAAGAACTTTGTTTACTTAAAGTAATAAAATGCAATAATTAAAAACATCAATTGGACATTGAAGTTTCAATGGCAAAGTAGGTTGGAAGTTGTATCTTAAAATTCGTGTGTTTATCGTATCCCTTCCTATTATCTTAACCATGTACATTAGATGGCAAAAGAATTGTTTCAATAGCCATACCATCTGCTTCGCCTAAAACCTCTGCATAATACCACCGCGATAATATACTCTCAAGAAGGACACACAAATTACTAGGAGAAATGGATGCTGTTCAGCTACATTATATATCACGAAGTTGTAGAGTTACCAGGTGGAGGGTAATTAGGAGCACGGTTCATTCCGGTACTGTAGTTTAAAAGTACGAATCTTCTTCAATCAAAATCAGTTTTACTGCGCAACAATCAGACGCTGTTCGTGTACAGTAGGGATGTCAATGTTAACACGAACGGTCAGCAAAGTACGCCGTGCTCGCCGCCTGTGCCGCCGGGCTGCAGCCAGAGTTAGCCTGCAGGTAGTCATGGATGCATTACTTAAACGCATCTCACCTCTAAATTATCTTTTAACATTCACGGCTGGCTATTCATGCCTTCGTCGTGACCAGCCTGATGACGTAATAGCAGGATGTGTATTAATTCTAATGAAAACTTTATCCCACATTTCCAAGTTGGTCCCCCTCCACCTCCACCCTCAAAACAATAGCAGTAATTCCTCTGAAGGTACTCGAAATCAAACTTATCAGGAGCAAAAAATTTCATCTCCTAAATATTAACAAGACAATTAAAATTACTCCCCACTCTGAGCCCACATACTATCCAAACTCGATGTATCCAAACCTCCCGACATCCTCGATTTTATTTATCATTTCAATGTCGCCTTCCTCCCCTATCCCCTACGCCACAGTTATCCACTTCAAGAACCACATGGTTTGAACTCCAAAAGTTAGTAGACGATGACCTTCCCCCTATTTAATATCTAAAAAACCCTGTAGGTACTGACGAAGCGGTGGCTCATTTTTCATCGATTATCAGGGATGTCATAAAGCCATCGTTTTCAACACTCTCCCGAAATAACACAAACATCTCCTTACCCAGTTATCTCAAAAATCTTGTAGAGAAAGATAAAAACGCACGAAGGCTATGGAATAAATTGCGTCTTCCTAACCTTGACTCAATTCAGTCACCTTTAAGTATGTTCCGAACTGCCCTTCACTCATACAACATGAACTTATTCAAAAAGCATAAATCAAATCTTTCCTCGCGAAATAACTCTCTCAAAAAAATTACTCCGTAACACATCAAATATTCCACCACCTCAATCAGATAACGCTAACTTGTAAAAAAAAATCCGAATTACTGGTTAAGTACTTTGCTTCTAAGTTCGTCGATAACGATCTTAACGAACCTCTACACTTATCAGAAGTATCTTAGTTCTGTTCCAAACCCAATAATATACGTCTCTCCTTCCAAAATTTATTGGATTATCAAATCATTACCCAAAACTTAATCACCAGGGTATGATAGTGTCTCTCCGATAATGTTAAAAAGATTATCCAGAAAAACTCTAGCATTCTTAAACAATATTTTCAGTTCAATGCTACGAACATGACATTTTCCCACGTCGTGGAAGCTTTCAACCAATTCAGAAACAGGAAAAAAATTCCCTCTTGTGCCTGGAACGGAATGAAGGATTTTGTAGCTTGCAATTCTAGCTTTTCTACATGGAACGGGAAGGTAGGGTGTTAGAAAGAGAGTGGCGTAGAAAGTGTGATGAGCTGCTTAGCCGGCGCCCCGGCAACTTGGCTCACCAGTCAGATGACAGGAGGAAGGATTGGATTATTATGTTGGAAACGGGCACCACAGAACGTCAGTTGGTGATCTTTTAAGCATGTTGTGGACCGGTGTGGTGTTCAAGAGGACGCGATATTTGTCAAATAGCGGTGATCTGTTTTTGAAATGGGTCATTTATATGTTTTGTTGCAAGTTTTTGTATAAATTCCGAAATAGGGGTAATTTTATATTTCCATTTAATTTGATCGAAGAAGGTGCCTCGCTCTCGTTTATACGCGACCCGAATGATGTGATTTTCCACGCGTGTTAAAGCATTAACGGGGTTACGTAGGGCAGCTGTCCAGGTTTGGCAGGCGTAAACCCCTGCACTCCGAACTCACGCTTTGTACACTCGCGCTTTGACCGCGCCGGAGATCTTCCTAGACCGGAAGATGGGGTAAAGGCTGCGGATGCGCCGGTGCATATTCTGAACCGCTAAGTGGTAATGTTTTTAAAAAATTAATTTTCTATTGAATGAGACGCCGAGATATTTAACTGTATCTTGCCACGGGATATCGTTACCAAGAACGTTCAGTGGTTTTGTCGTTATTGTGGTNGGCAATTCGAAGGATTCAAAGTAAGTCCATTATTGCGTGACCATTCGACGAATTTGTCGACGGCCGGCTGCAAATGCCTAATGGCACGGGAGTGGGAGGCAAATTCCGTGCAACAATGCGCAACGACGTCTGCGTATAGAAATTCACGGATCATTGGCACGCTTGGTATGACTCTAGTAAAGACGGAGAAGAGTGTGGATGCGAGAACCGCGTCGCCACCTCCATTGCTAAACGAAGTGTTTGCGAGGTGACGAGCGACCTTTTCTAAAACCGAATTGCTCCGGACGGATCGCATTTGCGTCATTGAGAACTCTACTCAAGCGAGCCAACACTATTCGCTCTAGGGTTTTTCCTAAAATATGGAGTAAGGTTATAGGGCGGTGATTATTTGGGTCGCGGCCGTTTTTCTCGGCTTTCGGGAGCATCACTACTGTCGTATTTTTCCACACGGTAGGAAAATAACCTAATATTAAGCATGCATTGAAAAGGGCGGTTAAGAATTTAATGGCCGTGTGGGGGGAGGTTGTGAAGTATCTCGCCGGTCACTCGGTCGTGACCCGGCGAATTTCGCTTTTTAGCGGATTTGACATCGGCGCGGGTTTCGGATTCTGTAATGGCAAAATCTGCCGGAATCTCTAGTGGGGCTGTTGAGGTAAGTGAAATGGCGCGGGCCGGGGAGGGGAGTGACGTCGGCTTGAAGCGCTTCTCCAGCACGTCGTCGAATGTCTCAGTCTTGACGGCTGGGTCGTACGTCACCCGGGGCGGAGCGATGTCCGGTATAGAGAGGGCCGTGACAGAGAGCGACAGGTTTCTAAGTCGTTTTTGGAGTTTTCAAATATCGTCTGAACCCGAGAAACCGAGTTTTTCAAGATAATCTTCCCAACTTTTAGTATGGTGGTTTTTAATTTGTCTGAAAAAGCGCGGGCGGTGTTTTTGGAATTAAAACGGTCGAGAGGTTCACGCGTGAGGCGGTATATGCGGAGGAGACGACGTCTTTTGCGGATGAGGAGAATAATTTCCTCTGGAAGTCTATCGAACACCGAGGAGGGGAGTAAGTGGTCGAGTTTTTATAGGCGCTGGTGACGTGGTTGGTGTTATGTTTGATTGCAGCGTCGACGTCATCCGTTGTACACAAAGGGAGCGACGGATCGTTTTTGCGGGAGAGATGGGAGTCAAACTGTTTTCAATTTGTATTTGAATGGATCGAATGTTGTGTAAAAACGGAGTTGCACCCACGTACAGTGCGAATAGAACAGGAAGTTGATCGGATTTCAACTCGAAAAATGGTCGGGGAGGGGACGGGGTGAGAGAGGAGGGGTGGAGCAAGATATCTAAAATATCGTGTGGTTCTCCATCGTAGAGGAACATCGTGCAAGAACAACGGTAGGGGTGAAGTTGAAGTTGAGAAGCGATTCCCCGGCGTCATTTGTCACGCGACAGCCTCAGTTCCAATTTTTTGCATTAAAATCATCTCCGATAATAACAGCGGAGCCTAAGTACAAAAGTGAAGTCAAAAGGTCGGCATGGAGGAGGTCGTTGGACGGTATTTTATATAGCGAGACGAAGATAAGAAAAACCGATGTGGTACCTATTTCGACAGCGGTAGCTTCGTTGGCAACGAGCGCGGGGGTGGACAGGCGCGTGTGCGGAGTGTAATAACATACCGCGATCGCAGTTCCCCCACCTTTAGTGGCGCAATCGCGGTAAATGAGGTATCCGGGGATAGAGAAACGATTTTCTGGATTTAGGTGGGTTTCTTGGGTGAGGAGTATTGAAACTGAATAAACTCGCATAGAAAACAAGTTTTAACTAGTTTGTTGACAAGTCTAGGAGAAATATTCATTATCCTTCGTGATACGTCACGAAGGATAATGAACAGTATTAGCAATTGTGAATCTGACTGGGAGAAATGTTTCCAAGGATATTTATGCATCTCACATATCACCTACTCACATCCACATATCTATATAATTTCTGCTTGTTTCGGCATGTATGCTGGTCCTTCCTCTCTGTACTATGCAACTCGCTTGCGCTACTATTCCATTCTATAGACGTTTATTATGCGTATGATGTCGCTTTGACGTACATAGTCACTGTCAAGAGAGATGTTGACGGGAGCTACACTGCAGTGGCACGTAGTAACAGAAGCATTTCCATATTTATATGTAACTTGGACAAGTTTTGTCCATGTTTTGCGACAAAAGACACGTGGGGTATTCTGAAAACTGTGACAAGATTTAGAACCCAACATTTATGGAATGATGATTGTCAATGAACTATTGTATGTCCACTACCGTGTATTCATATATATTTGTACAAACTCTACGTACAGAATTTTGAAATACCACATAAGAAATTTTGTCTTAAAAATGATATAGTCCAATGTANATAGTCCAATGTAAAAAAAATCGAAACATGATATTCTCTTATTAAAAACCAACAAATAAAATAATTTCAATAAATTTTCTTCGTAACTACAAATTCGTGTACTAAGATATAGTACTGTAAGTAAAAATATAAGGTGTGTGGAACTACCTCACATTCATAACCAGCTACATTCCCAAAACAAAGAAAAATCATCCATATTTTCTCAATAAGCTAAAGTTATTTGCTATATGTCTGTTAAGGTACCATACACAGTCCCGGAAAACGAGACTCGCAGGAAAAAACCCCGCAAGAATTGTGTTGATGCCTGACAAAGCCTTGTCGTCGTTATCAACACGCTTCTTGCTGGGCAACTGAGTAATTCTCGTATCAACCCACAATTGACAGCGAAACTCTGACTCTGTCGACAAATATAGAAAAGAAAAATAACTGTAAACAAATCTTTGAGTTCATATCATCTAGCACTACACGTTTGGAAAGTTCATTCATATATTTGAAATAAATAAGTCACGGATTTTTGTTTCAATTTTCGCTTTGATTAATATGTGCAATGACATAAAGGTTTCACTCAATATTATTTTGTTGTCTCATTATGTACAGAGAATGAATGTATGTTACATGTAATTTGCATCATATGGACGTATTAATTGACGTATCAGTTCATATCGTCTCTCATTACAGAAATAGAGTTTAATACTGTTATGAGGTAAGTTGAGAGCTGACCTACGAACCTGTGAGTGGGGAAGAGTGAGAGAGGACAGCGACTGATCTAAATATACAGGGTTGAGAGGGAGCCAATTACAGAAGACAACAGCATTTCTTTATTTACCCAATACTTACAAGAGGAGGCACGAAGTAGTCGCTTTCACCCCCGAAAGGGATGGCTGGCACAGTCAGCAGCGGACATTCCGTCGTCAAGCAACGAGTAGTTACTATCGGTGGAATACTACAGGGTGTGGGAAATACTTGTTAGGAAGTGGTAAGCAGCAACTGTTGACAGACCTCCAGTGTGGTCAGTAGCCAACATGTGAGGAGAGTTAAGGGATCGCAGGTCGACCTCCTGTGTGGTCAGTAGCCAAAGCGGACGGGAGGACAATGCGTTCAGCGGCAGTCACTTCGCGCATAGAAGATACCCCCTTCCATTCCTAAACGGCTGTTTTATAAGCTCGTCCACTGCTGGCTCGCCGCCTTTCCTGTGACGACTGATTCTCCTTGCCAATATGGATGAGGGTGGGGGGCTGGGGGTTCGTCGTCTATACGACAATACGTAAACAAATATTATATCATTATACTTTGTTATTGAAATGTATCATCAAAGTACGAAGAAATTAATAAAAATCAAAAGATAATTTCAGTACATTTTTTAGGATTAGATTATGAAGAATTTTCATGTATGTAATGTGACGTTCTGAAAATCATTCAAATGTGAACAACATATTTGTAAATAATTGATTTTGAGTAATTTACTAATCCATATAGTCGTAAGAAATAAATTTAATAATAAATTTATAGTCCAAAAAGTAGTTACAAACTACATATGGCCATGTGGAGTAAACTAATTTAGTCTCCGGCAGCAAGCAAGGGACAATCCAATCAATTCCGAGCAAGAGTTCCAAGGCAGGGGTGGATTTAACATTTCAGCACACTCGTAAGATCAGAATAAAAGTAGTTTGGGATAGTCAAATACCAGAAGGTACGGGGTGCCATTTATGTAGCGTGTGTAAGAGGCTCCACTGAGCGCTGTCCGCTTCCAAGATACGATATTATCATGTTAATTCAGTACGAGTCAGATGATGTCGCACTATATTTGTTTAGAAAGCAAAATATAGTTTGTCAATAAAAGTAAATAGTTGGAAATATCTTTGTAAAATATATTTCTTTGAAACATTTGTCTTCCTGAAGCTGCTAAATTTGGACTTTGTTAGACATTTACCTAAGAAACAAGTGGATTGACTTCTATAAATTCTCAGTACACATGGGTTGTAAAAGATTGAGCAGGAAAATATGCTAGAAAAATGTTTACATACTATTTTCAGACTGAACTTTAACAGGTGTATGTAGGCAAACACAAAAAAGTAGCTATGTATCTTTGTGTGCTTCCAGGTTTTTGATATACGGTATATAGCATCGATTGATTTATGGTCTCAAAAGACATTATTACCAGTAACGACTACTTTCTGGTAGAAATACACTGGAGCCTCTTTAACTCGAAACCCTCTCTAAGATGAAGAAATTAGTCATTTCATTCCGTTGAAGAACAAAAAACCCTACAACTCGAATTATTTAGACGCTATAACTCGGACTGAAAATGATTTCCCTATCATATACTATCCATACATATCACGGTCTCTAACTCGAACTACAAATATAGCTGACTCGAAAAAGCAATATGTAAACTTTGCGGCCTCTGTAAATCGAAATTTTTTGCAAGATTCTTTAAATTCAAGCAATAGTTTCCTTGTCGTCAAAAACCAATTCTAAGAAATGATTTCACACTTTCATTGAAAGATCTAGTGATAAAGAGGACAATATATTTAGTGCCTTGTTAGCAACCGATAATTCAATTGACAAAGGATGTGTTAATTCCTTGACTCTAAAGAAAATTACAGATTTCTTTTAACATGTCCGTATTTGCAAGTTGTTCCTTTACCATAAACTATCTTTTAGTAAAATACATCTCTATAAGTCAAATATTTATTTTTTCATGACTCGATAGCTTGAATAACACATGCCTCTATAAGTCGAAATTGATAATGTTAAAGACTCGTCATCTCGTTCTTTATAACTCGAAAACTCGTTAACTCGAAACTTATAGCCTTTCCCTTGAAGTTCGAGTTAAAGAGGCTCTACTGTGTATAATCGAATAATTACTTTCAAATAGTTTGAACGGTGTTTAAAATGTAAATCACCGACTCGCAGGAGGAGCGCCGTATGTATTTCTATTGTCCAGGTAATGAAGCAATGGAGGCTCCTGTGTCACATGGTTTTCGGTTTCTTCCTCCAATCTCGATCTGTGAACTTTGGAATGAGAAACAACTATTTGTTTTATTCCATTCAATTAATTTAATATCTGAGCGATCTAGCTTCGCTCGTTTGAAAGTTACATTAAAAACAACTCGCATGACTTGACTATTAAGCCAACTAAACTGTAAGCCAGAGTTCAATTGCGATATACGAGTCGGACAATCCACTGAGTGAGTAATCGAAGTGACGGAATAAAAGGAACAATATTATATAAAGGCTGTGGAGAACATTGTTTTCTAGCACAGAGCCCATAAAAGATCGTAAGTTTTTAACTATTTATGTATTTACATAACCCAAAGTGGAATTAATTCAGAAGTCTTAACTATGCGCTTTATTTATTAACCTTTCTGTGTAAAATGTATTTTCCTTCTGCCAGGATGTTAAATAAATCCGTAATTACGTACATATTAGCGTACAATACTGAAAACTGTATTTTTGTAGGTTTACTTCGAGGTACCTTTTGAAATAAACAAAATTTAATAATTATTTTAAAGCAGGGAAATTTGGAAACTAATATGTGACTATATAAGAACCCCCGGCAATGCCGAGCAAAATGATCTAGTTTTTAATGATAAAAGTACTAAAACAAACGTTTATAGGAGATAAGATATAGATATTATTTTAGAAGAAAAAAAATCTATTCTCCAAATTTCATAAAAATCGACATAAAGCTTCTCGAGGAAAATCCAGAAGGAAACGGTGTTCGTCTCTAAGTACGGAATTGTCATAAAGGTCGTGAATTACCGGTAACTTGTCATAAAATTAGATGGATGTAGCTTACGTCAATTGAGTTGACATGTGGTGAAAATCGGGTAAAAGTAATATGTGAATATCAAATGGGAAACGTGTATTGGAAGAGATGCGTCTTTCTAAGGAGCAGATCCCAAAAGGACAATATACTGAAGAGTCAATATCCGAGATCCCTTGTAAGACTAACCAGAACTCATTGAATATACCGTCTCCTCTGAAATAACATTCCACGAAGACTACAAAGCCGATGTATTGGCTTTAGTGTTCCTATCTTTAGAATGCAGATCATTGAAGAAGACGTGAAAGGTACCGCATGCAGGAGATGGACGAATAAGTTCACACAGAAAAGGGAAACTGCTTTGGTTAACAAAAGACGGGACTACAAGATATGTATGTGATAATCTATATTTGGTGCGTACAAAATGTAAGTGATCCTTTCTGAAATTTACTTCCTTACTCCAAACAAAATCGAAATTGATCTGAGATTATTATATGTCCATTTCCAAACCCTAAGGAATACGACGGTGAAAGCTTCGTTTCAATCCATTGAGTACTTGTAGAGTGATGCGAGTACATTCATAAGTTATCTTCTACACACTCCTGGAATAATAAATGGGATACATTTACATATATTTTGGGTCTGTAACTGAACTTACAAGAAATAGTCGTCACAAGGAAAAACAACCTATCCATAAAAATTAACGTCGGAAGCGTATAATAAATCCAAAACCTCAGAAGTATTTTGGTAACTCGATATATTTATTTCTGTGGTTTATTGCTTTTTCCGTAGGTATGATTTCTTCTTCTGGTATTAAAAAATAACGAAAAATAAGTCTAAAGAAAAAAGATTCTGGAAAGTGATCATGTCGCACTAAAGCACCGTATTTTTGAGACCACATACATTTCTTACAGACGTAATTTATTTATTAGTTTAAAATTATTGGAGATATTAGAATTAACATTTAGTGTTATTATTTCACTTTATATCAAATTGCTTTCTATAATGCTTGACTTCCGACTGTCGTTTAAAAATAGTATAAAAGAGCTGAATATCTTTTGAAATTACAATAAACAACACCATAAACAAATTATATAAACGAATAATTGATGCCAATGAGCTTTGAATTCAGAGGTTATAAGAGTATTTATAAGTAATTCCTGAATGAGTATCTCACGAAATTCATTCGATATCTTGGGATAATACTCAAATTATGTGATTAAACAACATCGATTTTAAAGTTAGAAGAATTTTTTTTTTGGAGAAGGTAAATTTTTGTTATATATTATCTAGGAAGGCATTGTGACACAACGAAACTTAAGTTGTAATTTAAATAAATAGAATAATTAATTTTATTATAGTTTAAGAAAATAAAGAATATATTGTTCTGTATGTCCAAGATGTGTATAATACAAATTATTTATTTAATAGAAACGTAATAAAACATTTTCTCTGGTTACGATTTAATAGGGGTATGTTCGTCAGGACTAGTCTTCTATTGGTCTGCCAAATATGGTGACAGTTTCACGTTTGCCTACGATTGGTCGAACGAATGTGTGGAGCTTTTTCCCGTCGCAGAGGCGTGGCATTACACACCTAACAGATCCAATTCTCCAAGGGACATAGAATATTTTCGTGAGCCCATTTATTATTCCTGGAGGGTACAAAACCAGCGAAATAAAGAATTGAGGATACTAATGTACACATATTGTCCATCCATACTGTATTAATGCATAGTGTATTAATGTCCAGCATCATTCTGTAGCAATTTTTCTTTTGATTTTTACTCATGATGCATCTGATCAACAGTTGATTTTAGATCAAATAAATACAGTTAAGCAGAAACTCCAAATACTTTGAAGGATAATATTTCTTTTTCAGTTAGCATAGAGAAAGATTTTGCTATTTCCTTCATAATCTCATCCCTCAGGGTAGTAACCTGTATTTTCTCGACCAGCATCGTCCGTTGATCACGTATTATAAGGGAAACGTCTCTGTAAACAGGTTTTGCCTTCTCTCTCGCTGTAGCCTTCTTTGAGACTGAGAGTGTGCATTTCGGCTCCACGCTTTGTTGTCCGGCGCAGGGAGAGCGAAGGTTGAGGTGGGGGAGAGGAATGGACGCTGCCCATTCAAAGGGCAAAGCAGGGGACAAGTGAGGTGTCCGTCGTGCTAGACCGATAAACTCTTGACTCAGAGAGGGATGATACGGCTCATAAGGGGAAAAGAGAATATTTGGGTGGATGGATCCATCTGTGCTGAGGTAAAATAATAATTCTTTTTATTTCATACCACGAAAAACAATTGCTATAATATTATTTTTATAACAAATATATTATTATAAGTGTGATTCATTGAGTGTAGCAATGAACTATTGAGTGGACAGTCCGTCTTGGAATGTTCACTTATGCTTTAATGTACACTCCTAGGCTTAACCAGCCTGCATTAAAATGAGTACCTGGATTACCCCACGGTCAAAGCAATTCATGCGAGATGAATCACCATCTTGTGCTAAGAAAAAGAAATCTCTGACCTTCTTACGAAGGGTGATTTTATATGCGATTTGGTTCGTTGTCAGAGAAGAGATTTTTTAAATTGAAATTTGCCTATTTCGAAAACAAGGATCAGCAGCTATCTTTCTTTCCAGATTTTTTCCAGATATTTTATTTATAAAGTTCTTACAACAAAATACGTAAATAAGAGGAAAAATTAAAACAGAATTGAGAAACATACATTCAACAATAACATTCGTGCGAGGACAACTCACGAGATACCACCTGATAACATACAGGTTTTAAATCATGCTAATTTAAAAAATAATCATAATCATATATGTTCTACTAAGGTTTGCTTTTTCATTTCTTCGTTAAGTTATGGTTGTTTGAGAATATTTTAGGATTTCAGGTTTGATCCTATTTTTATTCTTAAACAGAATAACCTACATTAAATGTTCTGGAGGATGGGGAACTTCGAAGATTAGTGTACAATATTTTGACTAATTTATTTCTAAGTTCTCTTTATGTTTGAATGTTTCTGTGAATGGCATCGTAATATACAAACAAAGGAGCCTTGAATGCACATCTTTGAGTATTGAATTACATGCAGTTTTTTAAAGTTTCTGTTGCTCTGGAACACGAAGTGACGGAGGTTGAAACTACGACTGATGATAGATAGAAGATTCACAAATTCCCTTAGAAGGTGACACCTAAGAGAATTTGACGTGAAGTTGAAAAATACGGAAAACAAAATTAAAATTGATCAGATCCGTGAGATGGTGATGTAAACAGTGTAAACAGTATATATCAATATTTCTTGTAGCCGTGATTTCATGGATATGTAGTGTGCTAATGAAGTTTATCTTCATGGGGCGATAGCAGGTAGGAGGTGGGTGGTGGGGGCTATTGTTAGAAGGTGTGCCGGTTAGTTGTGTATACCAACCACCTTGCCCAAGTGGAGGTGTCAGAATGATTAGTTAGTAATAGTAAGAATTAATGATACTAGGAGTAGTAAGGTAGTGTATAGAAGAATGTGGGTTCGCTTTTTAGTTGTTACAGCTATATAAACTGGGACATTGAAGTGAAAAGCTACTATTTTTTCAGGATCCACCAGGAATTGAACCTGAAGTGACTCAGTGGGAAGCAAGCATGCTACCACCGAGGTACCAGAGGGCAAGCATGCTACCCCTGAGCTATATTGATGAATATTCAGTCATAGCAGTTGAGATCACAGGCGTTTGTGGACGAAGATTTTTTTTTTTAATACAGAAGTTATAAATTTAGGCTATATATAACTAAAAAAACCAATTTACTATGTCTTGGAAAAGTATCTCTAGTGAACCAAATTTTATACACACACGTGAATTAGAAATAGCTACAATAACCCAATGGAACATATTTTCAGAGTTCACCTAATTTCCAACGCGCTGTTTCAAATAATGGAATAATCGACTCGGATTATTTTCCGTGACACCGCAACTACATAACTTCCACAAGTATGTGGTTAGGAATGTTGTTATCTATCTCCTACGCAACAGTTAATATCTAGTACACATCCGATACTGCGTTAAATCTCCAATAAATGATTTAATCTGTTTCTCACCTGCAGACAATTACAATTATATAAAATTAAAAATTGCAAATTACAATATAAGTTTAAAAATTGCAAGCTAAGTCTGCAAAGATAAGTTGTGCGGTAAAGTTTTCCAATATTATGTTTTACCCTTGCTCTTCATTTAATAATAATAATAATAATTTTCGATGTTGACGAGCGTTAAAGCCCCACACAAAAAAATTCATTTTCCTGGTAAATAAAGAAAATATACGAATATATTTGACAAATTTACATCAACAATACGTATAGTGACATTTTCTTCAAGAAAGTTTGGATATTACGGGCCGTAGTGTATTAATAATGACACAACAGTAATAAAAAAGAATAAGAAAAAGTACATATGTTATGTTCTCAGAGCTAGAGCATGTGATTTCTCGAAGTTGACGATGTTACCTCTATAGCAACCGAAGGGTAAGACTTAAATCTTATCAGTAATTAAGTTTTCAGCATAAAACCATTATGATTTTGCATGTTTAAGACTTTAGGAAAATAAATTTTAATCTTATTAATTGGATATTCTTAATATTTCCGCTGATACATCATGGCATCATCATCAACGAAAGGATTGATTTGGTGACGTGAATATATCATGATATAAATTAAAAACAAAAGAGTGTTCACGATGAAACCCTGTGGTACTCCTATGTTTACTTCTTTGTCTAAACTTAAATGTCTTATATTTTCGTTCTTTCCTTTGAGGAATATTGCATTTAAGAAGACACATTTTATATTAAATGAAGCTAGAGCATCATGACAGAATTTATTTTCTCCGAACCCTTATTGATTTTCATAAACGATATTATGTTGAACTAAGAATGTTGTAATAAGACTTTTGATATTCTTGTCAATAAATTTACTCTTTATCCATTTTTCAGAGAGAAAACAAATATATGAGGAGTTCTCATTACCACATTGTTTACTCTATAATTGTGTTGCATTCTTTTTGACAGACAAGTTTATATTTATTTAATAGCGTACGAGAAATGCTTTAAAAAATATATGTAACAGGAATAGCAAAACAGTTCTTTAAAAACTCGTTTTACATCAGGCTGAATAGATCTAGGAGTCAGTCTGGACGTTGAAAAATTGAGGAAGAAAATACTTGCATGAATTTTCGATTTCCTGTTTCCCTGTGAACCATTAGCTTCTGTATTGCATTAAGCAGAAAGAGTTTGGGACTTGACGACGTATGTCATTTTTGTGAAAGAACATATCGTGCAAACCAATACTTTCGTATTTTAATAGCAAAATAATGTGTATTCTCTCTCAGCAAGCACTATTCTTTGTACATTTACTAAAATAATTTATTTTAATGGGTATAAAAGAATATAGTTCAATAAATCACAAAATCTTTATTAATCTCAGTAAAATCTTGTCATGAAATCTCATTAAACATATTAAGTCATTTGTAACATTTTTGTACTAAACTTGTGATTATTTAAGAATTCTTAATTACGATATAGCAACTTAAGCTATACTCTTGTCACTGACGGACGTCTATGGGTTGCTACACTTCCCGGTCAATTACTTCGGATATGAGCGGCGCTAACAAAGGCTTTGGACGGAAATGTCTTTGATGTCCTCCAATTACTTCGGAAATGTCTTTGATGTCCTGTAGATCCTAGCCACTGCGACCACCAAATTAACAACCACAATGAGACTTGCACATGACCCAAGGCTCTTTCGGGTAATGCAAAGACAAGTCAAACGCGTGGCACGAGAGCAGAAAGGAATGATGTGGACTTAATGACATAACTCGTTGGAGTTCATCGTTGTTACTTCTACAAACGTGTTGCGAGATAGAAATATATCTTTGATTTGAAATAAAAAATGAAATGACACAATTTGTTACATAATTACGTTATATCTATTTTTCAATATTTTTAATACCCCTTACTATTTTTAATAGCTAAATTTTCTTTTGATTATATGTTTTTATACGCTGTGTAAAACAAAGGTAATAATAAATACAATTAAAATAGTACGTAAATATATTTACTGTAATTAGTCGTAAAGAGCATTAAATATAATTACCTATCAATATACTACAACGAATTAGTACAAGAAATTATAGTAAATTATAGTGATACGTAGATATGTTTAGTTCACCAGAAAATAACGGTTCACTATTTTATCAAAATAGAAGAAGTTACGGCTAAGATTTTAAAGTTGCATATTTAAAATAAACCGAATTTAATCCATAAGAGAGTGAAAGAAAAATGAACGAACAAATACTGAAAATTAATTAGGAAACTTCCAATTCAAAATGTATTTTCCTGGGTGTGTATTGCTGCATAGAACATTAGAATGTACAGACATAACGGAATATTAAAATAGCTCATTATAATAATCTGCTAAAAGGTTCTGTAGAATAAATCATAAAAATTATAAATAGGTAATTTAATTTTATTGGAACATAATAAAAAGCAGAGAGAAATCCAAAAATAAAATACAAATTAAATACAGAAACAGACTAATTGTAACGTCGGCGCCAGGACATGCCATCAATTTGAGAAATATTAATATTTCTTTGTATTTTCCAAGCCGGATGATNGCGCTAAGACGGACGTGCGACGAGCTTGATATTCACCCTAGACCTTTTCCGTGTTGAGGTATTGTTTGAACGAACACCTTTCACTTTTAAGGAAAGTACGTATAAGTGTATTCGAAGAATGCAGCCGGCGACGTTGACCCACTGGAATTTAGGTGTACCTAATGAAAAGAAGAATTCTACGAAGTTATGAATGAAGTACGTGCCGAATATAAAACAACGAAAGGGGTGTTTGCGAAGCGCCTAGGTGACGCTCATGGCGGTTCGTCCTCTGCGGCGCAGTCTCAGCGTTCCTAGAAGCCAAAGGGGTGACCCAAACTGAGTGTTTGCAAGGTGTGGTGGAGAAGGCGTGGTTATTTGCTAATCACGTGACTTCTTCTACTATATATTGGGAGGAGTGAAGATCCTAGTCGATTCTTTACGAGGGAATGTAAAGATCCGTCAACACTAAGATGTGACTGAGCTTTAGAGTAGGTCGCGGAGACCAGATGCTCGTTAGGCTGCTGCGGTAGTCTTAATGAACTCATTACTAGGTGCGAGAGTCGTAACTAGTATCAGTTAGTTGTTGGGAAAAACAACTTATATTTTCGAAGGATCAGATATCCTGAGGGTTTTTACAATTTAGTTGTCTTCAACTATATTTAACCAAGTGTAAACAATGCTCTATGACAGCATTATTTGTGTAATAACAGATTATTAGATGTATTAATGATTTTGGGAGTTTGTGTCTGTTGTGAATTCAGATTTCTAGATAATTTGTAATAAATCATTATTTATTGTTATTACACGTGTGTTTGGTTGCTCGGGAAATCGAGCTGGTGGCAGCGACAAAAACTACCATAGGGATTTTGGTATTTATGTGGATCCCGCTTCTACCAAAGAAAAAACAACATCGCATCAGGGCTTGAGGTGAGATGTTACACTAATATAATAAGTTATGACCCTGGTTAGAAAATTGGAGTGGATTCGTGAATCCGGAATGTGCCTTAAAATACGCTATTATAAATAACAACAAGCAAAAGGAAGATGCATGAGAAAACAAATCATGACCACTTGTACCTGTATCAATCAATATTTGAGAGCTACTCGTTGAACATAAATGGTGAACGGAGTAAAAGAGTATTAATCTCAACTGCATGAATAGGTTATTTGCTCTAGTTTTCCTATTTATTGTTAAAAAATAGCTTTTGAATTTAAGTCGAGAGAGGAAACGTCGTGTTTGTTGTATCAACTTTACAGTACTTCCTGATATCGAACACGAATATTTACCTGAACACTCAACCTTTTTCGAAGATATGGAAAAACGTCAATAATAAAAAGTACTTTTGTATTGTGTAAATTGTTAATTTTCAAACGTCCATATATACACAGTGTGGGTTTAGACCTAACAAGTCAACTGTTCTCTAGACCAAACTTTCCTCTTACCAGTAATATTGAGTAACACTGTTGCAATATCTTTCCTTTGTAATAAATTGTAAATAGTGAATACGTGTTTCTGAAAATTTAAATAGTTGTTATTATTTTCTCATTTTTCAATTAGTATTATGTAATATACTGCACTATTGTAACCACGTGACATTCATTGCATAATTCGATACGAAATTTAAAAAAATGTATTTTCGTCAGTTTAAAATATAGTGCTTCTTCATAAATATTTTTTAAAAAAATTTTAAAACAAAATTTTACCTGCGGTTGTTAGGTACATTATTTACTAAATGTATTAAAAATCATGAAATAACAATTCTTCAAAAGATTAATACCAATGCTCATTGAAACAAGGAATAAAATAATAAGCTAAGAAAATTAACATAGTTTAAACTCATCACAGAAAATTAACTTAAAAAATAGATTAGATTAAAATACGTGCATTTATGAAGAAAAAAAACGTATTATCTAGATCAGTGTTTCCCAACCTTTTATGTGCTATGCCCCACCTAAGACTTTCTAAAATTATTTTGCCCCTCCCCAACATTACGTACACTTGGCACTACATGGCAGTGGCTTTACCTGTGTTCTTAAAACGTGTCTAACTCGGCGAAATCCCGACCGTTTCCGACAGCTTTACAGCTTAATCAACGTAATAATGTTTTTTGATGGTTATGACAAAATCAATTTTACATAATTCAACTGTTAAAATCGAAATGTCGTGGGTGACAACCGCCTAACCGGGCAAGTCATACGCGAGGCTCTCTTCATCATCAATAAAATGGAGAACATCGGTGATCTGTCTTGAGCACGTCTCACTTCCAACAGCGCAGATTCTGATTATTAACACACCGACTCCATACTTCAAACAGCGACGCAGCCTACCAGCAAGCTCCGTCAAGTGAAGAATCTTCACTTAACTTACCGCCAGGCCTAAGCGGCAACGCTAGGCCAACGCACGGTCAGTTCAAACGGTCTTGCGACTAAATAGACCAGTATCAGGCGAAGAAACTTTCGTCGCCAATATCGCTGCAATCTCAGTACCAAGTGAAAGTTTCCAACAGATTTGAAGTGTTAAGTGCTAGTGAATCTCCAATCAACTTCCGTAAAAGTTCCCCCTATTTACTTATATGATGTCAATAACTATAGTATCCTCATTAAAGACCTTATATCAGTCAACAAAGGTGAATTTAAAACTGAACTAAAGGCAAACAAAATCAAAATTCAGGTCTCATCCATAGAAGACTTTCGCACTACAATAAGAAATTTTTCTGACTCTAACATGAAATTTCACACATGTGCTGACTTATCAATCCGGAAATCTTTTGTTGTAGTTAAAAATCTTTATACTTCTATATCAGATGCTAAATTTTTAGAAGATCTGAAAGAAAAATTTCCCTCTGTACAAGAAGTCACGAGATTACATAATAATGGTTGCCCCATCCCAGTTGAATTTTCAGATACCGACAGGGCTGACGAAATATTAAAATTGAACACTTTGTCATACAATTGTCAAAATTGAAAAAAAAGATACATCCTGAACCCATCCAATGCGCCCAGTTCCTACATTTCGGGTACACCAAAAACAATTGTCAAAAACATAGGGACATAAACTGTGCTCATTGCGAAGGAAATCATCTTACAGTAAACTGTGGTAAAATGCGAGTCGATGCCAATCTGTATTCATTGTAAGAGATACCATGGAGCAGGTATAAAAACATCCACTTGTCCCTATTATTTAAAAATCCTTAACTCAAAAAGTAGAAATTTTAACAAGTCAAAATCAAATAGTTCAAAGAATGTTTTACCTCATTCACCTACGCTGAATCAATCAATTTTCCTGAGTTACCCAAAATAAATTCCATTCCTAACTTCAACGTGGCTGCAGCACCCCAGCCATCACCAGAAAATTAAAGTTCTCAACAGAACTCAAATATCCCTGAACGCCCCCTATCTCAATCCAACTTTGATCACAATACTAATAACTCCTTCATCAAGAACATCTTAAACTCTATCCCTTATCATGTCACACTATTTCTTCACTCACTTATATCACATCATTTTTCTCCATTAACTTTCAATAACCTCCCTAAATATATTCATGTCAAAGCTCACAGTACTTTACTGAATAAATGCAGGTGTCCCACATAAAATCATTGTCATTACTGAATTGGAACTCCCTTGGAATCCATAACAAACGGCAGGAATTAGCTATTTTTCTCACAATTGATAATGCGTGAATTACTGAAACGCATCTCACCTCCAAAATTATCCTTTAACATTCACGGATATTCATGCCTTAGTCGTGACCGCCCTGGGGACGTAACAGCAGGAGGTGTTTTAATTCTAGTGAAAACGTCTATCCCGCATTTCCAAGTTGACCCACTCTCATTCCTGGCATCGAAACAGTAGCAGTGGCAATTCCTCTGTTGATTCACCAAGATATTACAATCATTGCCGCTTACAAATCCCCAAACAGAAGCCTAACATTTCTCTCGCGACTCTTTCCTTCCAATTTCCAGTACTCCTCTAAGGCGTTCTAAACGCTAAACGCTACTATACGTATGATGTATCAAAAATTTCTGACATCCTCGATATTGCACTATCTAATTTAACCCTCCCTCTGTTTACAAACTGTGTTCATGAACTAGGTTCCGATTACATACTCGTCATTCTATCATTTCAATGTAACCTTCCTCCCCTATCCCCTACACCACAGTTATCCACTTCAAGAACAATGGAACGAATTCCAAAAGTTCATAGACAATGATCTTCCACCAATTCAATGTCTAACAAACTCTACAGATATCGACGCAGTGGCGGCTCATTTACATCCCACCTCTANGATATCGACGCAGTGGCGGCTCATTTTTCATCAATTGTCAGGACTGTCATAAATGCAATGCCTTCGTCCTCTACATCCCACCGTAAGAACACAAACTCCCACTTACCCAGTCATCTCACGGATTTTCTAGAGAAAAATAACAAAGAACGGAGGCTATAGAATAAATTGCATCCTTCTGACCTTAAGTCTGAATTCATTCACCTTACACGAATGTTCAGAACTGCCCTTCACTCATGCAACTTTAACTTATACAAAAAGCATACACCATATCTTTCCGCGCGAAATATTTCTCTATGGAAAGCATCGAAAAGATTACTCCGTAGCAATTCAAATATTACACCACTTCCATCAGATACCACTAAATGTTATTCGCAAAAAGACAAATCCGAATTAATGACAAAGTACTTTGCTTCTATGTTAGCTGATAACGATCTTAACGATCCTCAACACTCATCAAAAGTATCTTCCTACTGTTTTGCGCCAATCTGTGATGTTCCAAACAATGAAATATGTCTCTCCATCCGAAATATATTGGATTATCAAATCATTATCCAAAAATAAATCACCAGGATATGATAGTGTCACTCCGATTATGTTAAAAAATTTATCAAGAAAAGCTCTAACATTCTTAAACAATATTTTCAATTCAATATTACAATATTTCAATTTTCCCACGTCGTGGAAGCCTTCAAAAATAGTACGGATTCAGAAAGGAAAAAAATCCCACTTTAACGTCAAGCTATCGTTCTATTAATCTCCCACCTATAAAAATATGAGAGAAACGTATAAAATCATTTTTCACGTAAATCAAAAATAATTCCACCGTACCTATTCGGTTTCGTAGCTATTACGCCACCCCGCACCAACTACTTAGTCTAACCAAACACATTCTCTCAGATTTTCAAAAAGGACACCATACACTAGCGGTATTTCTCGATGTAACTCACTCATTCTGGTATTTAGGTCTTATCTATAAACTTCGATAACTGGGAACACCTACATAGTCAACATCATTAAAAGTTTCCTATCAGATAGAACGTGTGAGGTTAAAATTAATGAATTTTATTCAAACCCGTACCCCATCAAAGCAGATGTCTCACAAGGTTCTCCCCTATCTTCAACGTTTTATAAT
The DNA here is from genome assembly GCA_002313205.1 of Laupala kohalensis. Taxonomy (NCBI): domain Eukaryota; kingdom Metazoa; phylum Arthropoda; class Insecta; order Orthoptera; family Trigonidiidae; genus Laupala; species Laupala kohalensis. The sequence goes on along the minus strand of NNCF01126812.1, from coordinate 303,892 downwards.
TTCTTCACTGCCTGCCACCTCATTACCACAATAATATTGCTTTATTTGCCGACAATACAGTTCTTTTCAAATCGGGTTCGTCTATTAATAACTTAAAATCTTCCCTTCAGTATTACCTATATTCCGTGGAAAAATGTGGAATATACTCTAAACCCCTTCAAGTCGTCTGCAAACATTTTTTGTCTCCGTTTCCCAACTTACCCTCTTCCATTATCTATAAATAATTCCAGCATACCCTGGTCACCATTTCATTCCTCGATCCTTGGTTTACACTTCGACACCCAGCTCACATGGAAAGACCATATCAAAACAAAAATCAACCAGGTCAACAATTAACTTGCCCAAAGCCTACCGTCAACAGTTGCTACTCCGTCAACAGTTGCTGAGAATCTTCACTCGTCCTCTTCAGAACTCTTCTTCGATCCCTATTACTATACGCTTGCCCCGTATGATATAATGCTGCTCCCACGCA
>NNCF01126812.1:282781-293861 GCA_002313205.1 Laupala kohalensis | reverse complement strand
ATAATATGTATATAAATATATTATTTAGTTCGTTTTTTGTAGGTAGATAAAAGAGAATACGAAGAAAACATGTACCGACGTCACCAGTAATGCAACAAAAATGTAACACTTCACAAACCGCAGGGTTATTTGAAAACATGAGTGATTTTAAGTCGTAACGTACAAGAAAACTCAAAAACAATAGAAAACTATAAAACCCAACAACAACAAAAACATAAAATCCAATGCAAAAGCGCTTCGTTGAAGTCCACAGTGCCAACAGACTCTCTACATCGATTGGCTCCGTCGTAATCTGCTTCTCTCAGCCGACGTGAGTGGCGGCGGGACCCCTGGAGCGTTTACAAATGCCGGGGCAGGCTTCTCCTGGATATTCCCATACACCCTGCTCAGTCGTCTTTGGAATTGAAAATGTTCCGTCGGATTATACAGAAATTTGAAACTTTCGCGTACATTTTTACTCCGGAGAAAAGTCTATACCGGATTACAAAGGTGTATTAATACAAGATTTTAAATCATATGAAAATAGTTTGGATGTTGATACCGGTGACTTGAGCGTCACGTTACCTCACAGCCTAAAGTCGCGACATACCATACAGATTCCCTGTGCTGACATTACAGCCAAAGTCTCTCTAGCAAATGACTTCGCTTGCACCTAGCGATTGTTGCGCCTCTGCCCGCCGGCAAATATAACTAACCCAAGACTGACTTGATCGTGCTACTGATTATCGTGTATGTCAAGTCAAGTAGATAGTGTATTCACAAAAACGTGAAGAGAAAAAGTAACAGAAGATGAAGCAAATGAAAGGTGAAAAGATCAGAGAGAGGCAAATGAGTGGTGAAGAAAACATGATAAGAAGAGATTTAAAAACATAATGAAGTGGAATATTAAAAAAAGAAAACTACGGCATTTATATAACTCTCGTAATAACATTGTTTTTGAGGTACAGGGTTATGTTGTACAAGTGTACTTTCAAAATAAATAAATAAACGTAGGGATACTCGCTCACCACTTCAAGGCGCCAATGCACCGACCAGCAAGTTTTTGTCTTCATTGTCACGACAGTATATGTGTGCATTGTTTCGTGGTTTTTTTTACGTCTGGAATATTTTCTCCTCTAGTTTGTTTGCGTCTACAATTATCTACGGCTTTGGGATATAACTCCTTTTAAAATGTTATGCGTTACGTAATTCGCGGACGAATTTCGACCGTGACAAACGTACCGCGGGAGGTGTTAGGTGGAATAGTGTAGCCACAACCTTAGAGATTACAAGACTCGAGCACGTAGTGATGCCATCTTCGAGCGCAGGCATTGTCACCTCGCGGGTGCCTGTGTAGCGCGAAAGAGAAATAAAATACAATGCCTCGGGGTATTAAAGCGACAGAAAATTATAAATCCTAAGTTGGTGGAATAAATACTGCAGTTAATTTAGTGTTTGCATTAATAAATAGAAAGAATTAATGTGAAGTAGTAAATACAAAGTTCAATGAAAAATGATTGATCTAGACACATGATTTGGATATAGGATTATATCTGGAAAGAGTTGATTTTGAATATTTGGTGACATTTTGAAGAGAATGAGAAAACTTTAATGGTATCAATTTTTTTATAACTAATTACTTTTAATGTACGAAACTTCGAGTGAATATATTTGCAGAGAATGAGACTATCTATTTAGAGAATACCTATTATAATGTTCGGGGAACAAAAGAAGCTTCTCTTCAACTGTGTAGGTTCTACGAACTAAGGAACAATGAGATCTATGAACTAGTACTTCTGTTCGTAACATTGTGTAAATACTGAGCGGTTAAATAGAGACAATTTCTGTGTGTCGGTTTTACATTGAATGGAATATTTCTCCAATATTTGTCCAACTTCTCCATTTCTTTAATTTAAATTTCTTTTATAATGTTTTTGTGAATGATGTTAAAATTAACATTGAATTAAATAAGACTTTTTTTTATCGAGGTAAAGAAAAATCTTAAGGATGACTAGAGAGTTTCTGAAAGACTGTTCTTTTGGTTGGAGAATTAATATGTATGATTACGAACTCTGTTATTACCAACGTCGACTAGAAATGTTTCTGAGAAAGTTCGCACAATTTGTAGCAGTGCTACTACGTATTCTCTCATATATCGTTTGTTCTGCTGTCACATGTTGCTGCACACGAAGTGCCATTCCATGTGTAGAAAGAAATGTGTCCTTCCTACAATGCACATCTTCTGCACTCAACTTCTTTCCCTGTTAAATGCTCTTGCCCCATCAACCTGCTCGCATGCACTTAGTTGTTGATGATTCAGGAACACAGTTTCCTATGAATATAGCTTACTACGCATCACAAAATGCTCGCCACTATTTAACACATATTAGAAGCTCCCGCCATGATTGTTTACTGTTTACGCATCGTACTCCCACGGCATGGCCCCTCTGTATACAAGAAGTCCAAAGCACAGCGTTCCAAGGCCAACACATTCCAAGGCCCGGACAAGGAATAGAAAACGAACGTATCGTTCGACGTAAAATAATTCCATGAATAATTCCAGGAGTAAAGTGTCCGTGAGCACCAGTAAATAAATAACTACCCCATAACGACACCTGCAAGAAACACACCCTTCGGAGCAAATTAAGTCTAATATGACTTAGATCTTCATCTATCTTCACTTTGATGAACCACCCTTGGCGACGAATAACAACCATTACTGCTCTACGACTTCTAGCGATCACAGCTACCCGAAGTCCAGCCATTACTGCTGTATAAATTCCAGCAGTTCAGCCCATGCTGATCAGACGTGTCCTAAGCTTCACTAAATACGTGCGTCCACAACTTGGAACACGCCTATTTAAATACAGCGACAAGCCAAACTCATCAAGAATTCTCCAACGCGAAGAACTTCTGCGCCAGCTACGAGAATCTTCATTCCCGGAGCGGCGCGCCGCTTGTACTGGAAAAACCGCAAGACACCACTACCAGGCTCCTCACGAGAAGCGCTCCCCTTCCTACGAACGCGAGCCCTGCGGATCGTCATCTCCGACGCCACGAATCTCTGAGGGGCAAACTACACGGATCGCCGCCACAGACGTTCTGCAAGCCCAGACGACGTTCAGGTTTCCGTATTGTCATACGGTGTCATCGTTTTAAACGCTTTCTAGTTGTATTTAATAAATTGCTACAAGGCAAAAAGTTGAAAAACCTGTACATTTTATTTATCTTGTGGAAGCGGAGACTTGGTTGTGAACTCGACCACATCTCCACACTACGCAACACATGTAATGTTTCGATTCAATTTGTAGACGTGGTATTGATTATACAATGTCTGCGAGAGAAGGGAGTGTAAACACGGAAAGTGTGTATATTTTTTGCAGTTTTATATGTAGGATTCGACAACTCCGTTCACGGTGGAAGAGAATTTTAAAAACATTCATAGCAGCAGAACTGCATGATTAGTGTAAGAAGAGACAAATAATTTAAACTTAATTGATTTTGAGAAAGTGTTTCAATATTATTTTCTAACTGTTCTAAGCAATCTATATAAATAAAAATTAAATGCTGTTCGTTGGTTAGCGCATCACTTGAGAACGGCTGGACCGGTTTGGCTATTTTAAAAAATGTTCGTTATAGTCAGAATAAGGTTTTTAGGGAAATAAAAATTGGATAAGTTGCCCGGAAAATTCTGGAACAACTGATAGTGATTTTTTCGATAGGATTGTTCTATGAACTCAAGACCATAACTCACGATTTGAACGATGGATATGCGTAATTCTTTTTTGTTTGTTTGGTTCGTTATAGTCCAGGATAAATTCTAAGGAAAACAAATTCGGGACAATTACGAAGGAAACAGATCAACAAATTCCATACATTTCCTAACACAAATCCAGAAATACAATAGATAGAATAATCACTCAGAAATACGTTTTTTTAATTTTTTTTACTTTGAATACGCATTTAAAATACATTTTCACAAATTCACAAAACGATCGCAAAACAAATTTAATGAAATTTGGACAGGACAATGTCTGTAAAGTCAGCTAGTATTTTATGTCATTGCTCTTCAAACCTATATTAAAAAATATAGTTCTCTCAAACACATCGAAAATAGTTTTTAGGCCACCTCCACACAGCAACTTTACCCACTCAAATATTCATTCAGATAATGACTCAAGAGACCAAGTACTAATGATTTATTTTCATATGTAGTTCAAGGCCCGATAAGTATGAATGTTGTGATAATAAAAATACCAAAGAATATGTATACACTTTAAGAATCTTTTCTATTAAAACTTCAGCAAACCTGAATGGAGATAGGAAATAAAAGAATAATACGTACTGTAATTACAACAGGTTCCTATATCGATGACTCTAAGTGAACAGCATTTGAATATTGAAACATTCAGCTGTAGTCATCGCAATATTAAATTTTTTTTCAACAGGTAATTTTATCATAAGGAAGTGAAGATATATTATTTGCCAAAATATTAAGTAAAAATATACAGTGTATTCATAATCAAAGTATAATGATCATTTCGTAAAAGAAGCCAATATTCATTTATGTATTGAAAACTATACAAAATTAAACAACTTTGCTATGCAAGGATACTTGGAGATACACATCATCAAATAAGACATGAAATAATTCAATAAACAAAATGTGTGTCAAAACTGCATTTTGCACGTTCTCTCGGTTGGAAAAAAGGCTCGACTTTAATGTTATCGGAGAAATAGACTGACCACCCATGTAAAAGATTTAAATTAGAAAATAAAATAAAAATGCAAAACGTGAGTCATTGCCTCAACCTGCATACAGATACAATTGAAAGTAACATCAGGGAAGTAGCTTCCATCCAAGACATTAGAGGACCAATGTTTTAAATAAAATGTCAAAAAATTAAATCTATATTATAAATTTTTTATGTTACTACGTAAAAAATCAATCTTATTCAACACTGAAATCTCTTAGATTGCTATGTTTGTGGACCAGAAATGGAAAAATACTACCCAAATAAAGTAATTCCTACGGGAGTTGCCTTAGATGAGGAGTTTAGTCTCTACGAGACCACCTCAGAGGTCTTTGGGTTTCACAAGTTGAATGAGAATGGTAGACGGGCCCGAGAGGCGAACGGGATGGCGCAGTTGGTAGGGGCAACACTGAAAAAACTATTGACATTCTCGTGGAAAACAAAGTAAATAAACAAGTATGAGAGCCATTTTGAATGAAAAAACAAGTAACATTTCTTGGTAAACAAGTTAGTTATGTTTGGTGATCCAAATAATTAATAATCTGAAATGATACACGCTTGAGTTTGGTATTCATTTTTTATTTTAATCTGAATAGTTTCTTCACCCATATTTTATTTACTTTTAGAATAGATGTAAGATAATTAAGTTGTATATCCAATAATTAACAACAATACTCTTATTACCCTTGAGATTAAAAAAGGTTACGGTAAGATGTGTTTTTAAGTTACTTTTCATTCAAGTTGTGGAACTAATCAATATATTCGACCTACTTTCTTGGGGAACGTAACTAACATAGAGGTTGTAACTCCAGCGTAGCATCCTGGATACTTTAAATAACATTCAATAAATTCAAATTCATTCATTTAACATTCAATAAATAATAAAGTTAACAAATTATCACTGTCCCTTCGATATCATGTACCATGCCTCAGGGACTACTACATATCACAGAATTTATTCCAATGTATTAGAATTAGAATTACGTGGGAAGTGTCGCCTGGGAAGGGCGGAGTAAACCTCTTAGTTTTGACTAGACGAGCGCTTCGCCACATTGTCGGAGTCATTTCCACTTCGCAGGTCTGGAGAGGACTACACACGCTCGTACATTTACGAGTCATGACACTACCGTATCCATCACAGCTAATTCTTTGAACTCTCCGGCGTAATTAATGTAATTCTCAAGCAGTGACGGATCTATGGGGGGGGGGCTAAGGGGGCTATAGTCGCCCCCCCCTTATTGGACCTGAACTTTCCACATTTAATATTGACATTCATAAGATGTATTTTTATCCTTGAATATTTATTTGCCATTTTAAAAAACGATTAATAAATTTGGTCACTATTTTCGTGACCTGTCACACGTCCTGTTCAAACTGTTTGTGATCGTTTTGTGGATTTTTTGAAAAGCTATTTTAAATGTGCAAACAAAAGAAAAATGAAAAAAACAACAACTTTTTTTCTGAGTGATCATTGTATCTATTGTATTTCTGAATTTGTGTCAGGAAATGTTTGGAATCTGTTAATCTGTTTCCTTTGTAATTGTTGCGAAATATTTCCTAACAATTTTTCCAGGACCATTACGAACAAAACAAAAAAAGAATTACGCATATCCATCGTTCGAACCGTGAGTTATGGTCTTGAGTTCATACAAAAATCCCGTAGAAAAACGCACTATCATTTGTTCTCGAATTTTCCGGGCAACTTTTCCAATTTTTCTTTCCCTAAAAACCTTATTCTGACTATTACGAACATTTACAAAAAAAAAAAAAAACAATAGGCATATCGATCCAGCCGTTCTCAAGTGATGCGCATACCAATAAACAGCATTTAATTTTTATTTATATAGATTTATAACATATATAAAGTTTAACCCCTACCCGCTTGATTACGGTCTAGATCCGCCACTGTTCTCAAGTGCAAGCGAATCAACGAACGTGCAAATGCCAGTGATTCTTATATCTGATTAGAGCTATGATAGTTGTGCACAGCCACCAACATGGCTGAATGATGCAACTTTCTGTGTGTTAAGTGTGGACATCATTCTGACTGGCATTATTACGTCTCCCACGGGTCGCACAAAACCAGAAGAGCTGGCCCCCACCTATAAATGGTTCCACGAAGACATCAAATTGGTATCGTTGTTTACATTAAAGAGAGCTCTCAATGATTTTTTCAAGCGATGCAATAGCTACCAATAACAAACCAATAGCAACAGCACCCAATAGCTAAACAATGCCATGGTCAGACTTTCACCTCAAATTGTTATCAAACCTTTATATATTGTACTTGTATCTAAGTTCGAGATTAAAGTCGAGTAGTTTTTTTTATATTTTCATTACACTCTGTAAGGTTTTCCAGTTTTACATAAGTCATGGCCATGTAATCCTGCGAATGCAAGCATTGTTAATAACACCCTGGTCCACTCCCGGTACCGGGGATTTTGTGGGATGCTCGTACCATAACGAAAGTCTTGAGCTGTCAAAATCCTCTAGACCTCTTCAACTCTTCGTGGATTTAATCTACGAGAAACTTATTCAAATTCATCTAATATCTCCGAGAAACGTTTGCTACAGATTCTCCTAGTTTTTACGAAAGGATTTTTCTCACTATTAATAATCCTGAAAATTTTAGTCAACAACTTGAAAATTAATTAAAACGATATGAACTTATTTTAGTATCACGTACTTAGAATTATACTATTTGGATCATATCATTTACAATAGATAAAATATAAGATTGACGGTTATAAATGGTCGTCCATACTATATTGTTCTGGAGAACAGAGAGATTATTATAATACCCCTGCTTACGAAGAACCACTAGTGTTATAGAAGAGAAATATTGAATGGAAAATGAATCCCTACAGCAGACCCCAAATGACCGCAGGGACTCGCTTAAGGCAGCTTCGAGATTTGCGATTGTATTGGCGGGAGAACGAGACGTAGTGTAATTGGTTCCGATACTTTCTGGTTACTGGTTGGAGAAATCTAAACGGGGTGGAAACTGACGGATGGTAGAGAAATGTTCTGCATCTGAAAACTAGTTGCTCATTCAACAGCCCAGCTATCTTCTCACTCATTGAAATAGTAATTGTTCTAACATGGAATTTAGTATATTTTTTTAGTGTAGCACATTATACACAAATAGCACTTTTTTATGTACGTGACATTGAAGTTTCTTTCTGTCTTAATTGTGCTGCAGTAAACAAATACCAGTGTAGCGACACGCTACATAATAACATTCACTAATAGTCACCAAAGCCAACTCCCACGAATGTCCCATAAGGAATTGTTTTAAACTCATTTAACTGTTTCAATCTTCACTAAGAGACCTATGACAGAATGACCATGTATATTATTTCCTGTACCTTGTTATGTACGTTTCTCGTTCTCAGTCTGTGTACATTAAATGACCTAAACCTTTTAAATTAAAACTACGTGTACATAATTGCTTAAAATGTACTTAGTTTTACCTTCTCTTATCTAATTATATTTTGTGGGGAATTCANTACTTAGTTTTACCTTCTCTTATCTAATTATATTTTGTGGGGAATTCATACTCGAACACGCTTGCTACACTTAAGTATTAATACCAATCAAGCACACACAATGATGAATAACTCCCCGACACCACAAATTAATGAAAGAGTACGATTATTATTTCTCTTTTAAGGTCTGAAGATGTTGAGACGATGGTTGCTATGACTGAACCATCTTTCAAAGCAAATCATTCTAGGAAATTAAAAACTCTATTCCGTAATCCTTATAACACCACATTACTCCCTTCAGCACCAACTGCGATGTTTGGATGAGTGAATGAAACGCAAGAGCAGAAGTGTTACGCCATCAATTATTAATGCATTATTAGTATTTAAGTTTTGTTTATTAAGCTTTTCTCGAATTTTTTTCATTCATTGAGTTGCATTTTACTTCATAAGTAAAAATTGCAAGTATAAATTTTGTTGTTTTTCTAACGTTGGTCACCAAATATTTATGAATACTTTTGGTTACCATCCTAAGCTAACTTTTACCCAATATAACCCAAATTATTTTTTCCAAATTCTATTATAATTTAAAATTTAATTATTCTGTTCATTTCATTTCATGGAATAAAATTATATGTAAACACTATTTTTTTATTTTTTTAAATATTTTTATCTGTCCCCTAAGAGAGTCTTCATAGTTGTCAGATTTAGTATTTGTCTTTTTAACAATAATTTCTGGTACGCAGTCAGTATCAGCTGAGTACCTTAAGCATGTTTCTACGAATTTATCATAAACATTTATTTCAAAAATACAATTCGTTAATTGTTTTCTGAGTTACTATGGGTCAACCAAAAATATTCTGTATTGCACGAGACTTGATCCAATTCATACGTAAATGGGTAGTAGATGTATTTCTCTCCGGAAATGAACTGAAATTATGGTGAAAGGATCTGCGACATTTGTGTAGGGCAAGTGCAAAGCCCGGGGGATTGCGGGGATTTAGTCGAGATGACACGACGCTGGCTGAGGTCGCTGAAGCGAGATCTTCTTCTGCTCCACAGCGCGTATTGCTCCCGCAGAGGATTCGCAGTACTCCGTAGCAGAGAAGGAGCAGATTCTAAGAGTGAATACTACGTTAAGAAACGGAATGTAGTTACATACATGTCCAAATAATGATTCAAATTATCTACATAAAATCGCATGTGAAATTGAATGAAACATTCTGCACGTTAACTTTTATTTAGCAAGACTATTTTTTTACCGGGATAATTCTTTCCCATATCTTCTAGTTGTAGGAAAGTTTTCTCAGTTTCAAATATAGCATTAACGACGTAAATAGGATATTAGAACACTTATGAATAGTATATGACAAAATGCAATGGAGCATAACGTATCTCTACGTAATGGGGTAAACGATACCCCACTGTTTAACACAAAACACAAAATTCTGCCAGAAGATTCAGCTAGAAGACATATGGAGCTGGAAGCCGAATCCTAAGAACAGCGTTTACACAAGAGTGAATGCAAAGAATATCACTTCAATAAAAAATACACCTATTGTTGAAGCAGAATTAATCTCATTGGAGCTTATAAAAAACAAGATTTCATTGTCGTGAAGAATTTCAATTGCCTCGTCAATAATATGTTCAATCAAGAAATAATTCACACTATTTATAATGTGAATGTTAAATAAATGTTTCAATATGAAAAAATGAGCATAAAACAAATTATATACGATACAATACGTATTTTTTATTCTTCGTCTCGTTGCTCGTACAAAGGCAGCCCTAAAAATATACAATAAAAAAGAAACAAATGAATACCATATTATTCGACGGTCAAGGTCGAGCTACCGCCGCGCTCTCTGACGCAGGAATTCAGAAATATTTCCTTCGAGGACTAATAACCTTCTGCCGGTCACTGGCGCGCCCTGGTGGCGTAAGTTTAAACTACCCTTTTGTGAGGGAGAAACACCTAGTATAATTTTCCTATTACCACCACGGCTATCAGCCGGCTACTGAAGAATATTTTACTATATCTTCAAGGCGGGAACGTCAATTCTGCCGAACTACGCAAGCGCGTGTCGTACTTGCACGCACGAGTCGGTTGATCGGCTCAGGTGTACTTAATATGTAACCTGCATGATCATTTCGAAACACCTACGACTATTGTTTATTTGCATGGTTAGTCGCATCGGAGCTGACTATTTTCAGGACTCAAGCAGCCAAGTAACATGCTTTTCAAATAAATAAGTGGTTCCTTTTCTTGATAAAACGTTTTAAATTCTGTAATCTCGGAAAGGAAAAAAAGGTTAAATATTAAATAATAGTAAACTGCTGACACATCTCTTAATACTCTTCAGTACGATGTACGATATGTCATTTGTGTGATTTGCTCCGTCTGATTTCGTAGAAATGTACTAAAATGTCAGGATTATTTGAGTGTTAATGAATACGATGATGAAATGCTTTTTCGTGGAACACTTTCAGGGTACTTAATTCATTCAAACTGCAATAAATATTTCTGATTCGAAGGTGCGAAAATCACAATTTTATTCATACGGATATTGCTGATATTTAATAAATGGAATTGCAAATAACGACACATAAAGATCCAAAGAAACCCACCTACACAGCGACTTTGTTGGGAGAAGCCTGAGTTTGGGATTTAAATCCCCAGATTAACAAAATTAGTTAAATAGTGTGAAAAACAAATGAATAAACAAACGAGTAAAATCTGATGTGCTAGGTCACGCTACTGATGACATAAAATGGCTATGTATAATCTCAATGTGACATCATTTTAGAGTATTAACTTTTTTTTTTCATTGTAAAATGTGAATGAAGTTATATATATATATA
>NNCF01126812.1:270962-282733 GCA_002313205.1 Laupala kohalensis | reverse complement strand
TATATATATATATATATATTACAAAATCCTTTTACGATGTATGTTGTATTTATAACACACTATAAAGAATGGATATCAGCCTATCGAAGTTGTTGAGTATTCTGACAAAAATTACTCTTGCTTTCTTCCGTCTTTACCTCACAATTGTTTCGATTAATCCAAACCCGTTGTCTAAATTTTCATTCTATTAATTATCATATTAAGAAATGCATTAAAAATAGTATAACATCTTCATTCAAATTAGCTCATGTGTTTCTCAACAATATCTTTCAACAAATTTTAATAAATTGCTGCGCTATCTTGTGGTGTGAAGACACGTTGAACATGAACTTCACAACTCGAATAGGATGCGTCCAGCTACTATCAATACTGCAAATAACGGCCGATATAATATAGTCCAAGCACTACACTAAAATCAGCAAAAATTGGATAAAAATATTAAGTTCTAAAATTTTTGAATTAGTTTTACAAAACAGTATTGTTAACGATCACAAACAATTTCACAATTAGAAGTTACTTGCTCCCAAAACAACATCTTTCAGCGGTGCGCTCGAGTTTTTTACGTTTTGGCTAGTTTTCAGAATGAACTTGGACATAAAAAATTCTTATAAAATATCCTATAAAAGAGGTTTTTGTGATGGATACTGTGCTTATAAGCTCTGCAATCAGGATTTAGTTTTCAAAACCACAATTTATCAATCATTCTTCGATTAAGAAATTATATATTGTGCATTGAGCCGTCGATACACTAGATACTATGGATCCAACCATAGTAAACATAGGAAACGCATCACTTTTCTTCATATGATTTCACACCGAAGACAAATAATTTCTATATCCAAAAAGTCAAAATGTTTCTTCTAATAACTTGTTCTTCGTCTAGTATCACTGTCCTAGTTACTTTCGCCACCACCGAAAGCCTCTTTGTCTAGCTCCTTGGATCAAGATAAATCCGACACTTCGTCCTACATCCTCTTTGAATTGAGGTAAATCTGATACCTGTCATGACCTGTAGGACACGTAGCTAGAACCACTCTATCCATCAAGACAGGAAGGGATGCCCTTTCCCCTCCATGTGGGATTCACATTTTGCCATTCGTGTAAAAATATAGTTGAATTACCTCCTCTCGTGTAACTCACAGAGACGCATTTTATTCAACAAGTGATCAAAGAAATGACATAATTATATTTCTACGCATTTAGTGTACTTCTCGGAGAATCTGCAAAGAGTTTTCATATGATTGAACAAAGGATGAATACAAAACTCCAATTATAATTCAATGTCTCGAAATACATCAACACATCAAAATCAAGAACATACGCATGACTTCATAAGCTCAAATGCAATTTTCGTTTATACAATAATTCCCATAGTAAATAATTATTGTCGTCCTAGCGTTTCAACAACTCTTTGCCTAAAGGAACTATATCATTAGTGAATCGTTCAGTATAATTATTTTCTAAAAGATATAAGAATCATTAGATTCAATATATATGAGAGACAACGTTTAATAGTCTCTCGTTGCAACACTACTTCTCAATCTATGTTCACAAATCTATTGGTTAAAAAAGGAAGTAAATATGAATGTAATTATCCCGTCCAAATTTTTAGATCACAGTTAATATTAAGAACAAAAGTTTAATTCTCAACGGTTAAATAATTTTTTCATAAAATTGCAAACTTGTATATTCGCGAGTTTTGTGAGACACTTGTTAACATACATCATTTCAAATTCCATTAAATTGATCGTTGTTTTGACCAGAAATTAGCAGTTCAAGGGTATCAACCTCAAATACTTTTCCACGTTAATTACCAAGCTCCAAACCTCTCTTTCCATCATACATATCTTGAAAATATATGCGTATATTGAACCAACTCACCTGATAATTAAATTATTTGTTTGTGTTTTATTTATGTTGTGCTTTATTGTAAACTATTTTTTAGTAAAAATTATTTATGTTCAAACTAACAATACATCAGACATACCTAGTTAAAAATCCCTTTTTTGTTTGTTCAATAATTAAAGTACTAAAATATTCTGATATCATAGTCAATGAAAATACAATAAATACACGACGACTACCTAATAACAAATTCATACATACATTCATACAGAAATTACAAGATTTTTTTATTGAAAACAGCACGCAAATAATCACCTTTTATTCTATCTACGAGAAAACCAGAAAACAAATTTTGATGACCTTTGGAGTGCAATGGATCAATGGCAGTGTATATTTTCTTAGACTGCACATGTTATTGATACAAAAAATCCAACATATCATTTGAAGAGCATTAATCAGTACACAAAAACCAAACTAATTAATCAGTAGACTTCCATCACACGTTCCTTAATGTTTTGTGTTTCTCGAAGTTGAAACTTCGTTTTCCTCCAAGCCGTAATAAACTTAATGGCTTCAGTTGCTACTGCAACTTCGTACACACCACAATTCCTCTTGAAAAGTTCAATTAACATTTCGTTAATTGAAACTTATCAAATGTTGATTCCTTTGAGGAAGTTTTTTAGATATATAAATTTTCTATGTACCGGAATATTCACGTATGGTATAAACCAGATACATTCTAAGTTATTCGTCTAAATATTTATAACTTTTTTTGCTTCCTGGTAAACCTAAATAGGCTTAATCAAAATCACTGTCGAAAGTCACTAATACATTTATCATCAAATAAATAAATAAACTTTATTGTGAAAAGAGCAGTTGCAAACTGCTTATGACCACGTGAGGAATAATAAATTAAGTTAGTCTCCGGAATACAAGGAAGAGACCATTCCATCAATTCCGAACAAGAACTCAAGGGCAGTGTGGAATTTAATATTTATAAAAGATATTATTTAATAAACACGTATTGTTATCCATTTATTATTGAAAACTGAATTATAGATATTTTGTACAGTAACAATTCAAGATTAATAAAACAATTATTAATGACATTCCTGCCCATGGAAAATCCTCCACTACCTGATGAATAACCGGAGAAAAACCCGGGTCTGAACTGAACTGTCTTGAAAACCATTGTGTAACCCTGCGATTTTGATTGACTTTTCATTGTTTGATGGTGTGTGATGAGAAAAAACATTTCGAGTAAATATATATTTTATTATTAAGGACTCTAACTCGATTCTGGCGAGCCCTAAAACCACAATTAAAAAATAATACTTTCTTATTCGTATTGGTACGAAAATGTAAGAATTTTAATTAATATTTTCATGAAATATTAAGTATTTCATATACTCAAAAAAGGTGTTTTTGAACGACAAGTCATGCCCAAATTTAGTAATGATTTCTTGCCGCCTACCAAAACCATGAAAACACTCTGCCAGGAAACTCGATTTTGTATATTTATTTTAGAAGTAAGAAGTGATTTACCAGTGGTTTTTTTGTTAAAAATGAGTATTAACTTTTCAAAATGCTCGAACATTTTTCAACGAACTTCAATCAACTCTGATTCTCTAATCAGTTCTGATGTAAGACACTTTTGTTTGCTTTCCAACGGTAGTAAAAGTAATATACTAAAATCTAATAGATAAAAATGTGTGTTTGGAAATTTTAAAGTTAATTCTATATGCAAATTTGTTATTTCACGGATCTTATTCAAATTTGGTGATATTGACCATAACAGTGAAGATAAGGCAGAACGATTTTTTTTCATTTTTATCCGTCTCTCGCGATCATAAATTTACGCGGGTAATTTGGTAGTTTATTGAGCGTAGCTTCACCAAGTTTAGGGCACAGGTTCTAAGAAGGTATCTATTTTTTTTTAATTTTTACAAACGACGTCAATTGTATGAAACGACCGGAGAGACACCAACTCGAATTCTGGGTGAAGCTGGAAATATTCATGTAGTAAAAAATTACGCCATTAATGAAGGAGACAAACCTAAAAGATAATTAACTACTAACACAATTTGTGATTTTTTATTTACAGATGTTAGTTTTACGGTAAGTTTGAAGTATATAACTATAAGTTAAAATATTGCATTTACGAAAACGTAAAAAGATTCTACGTCACAATAATATGAACAGCAAAAATGTTTAATATAATGATTGAATATAAGTCAGTATATTTGCCCCATACCAAAGGGAACAAGAATATTCATTCACCAACGAACATTCACAAAGTTTGATAATTTACAATAGTAAATATTTTTACCTTTAATATTTATTATGAACTTGTAAGTGCGTAAATTTTTATGTGTGTAGTTAACTTGTTTTCATTTTGTTACCAAGATAAAATTAATTAATTTGTTTATGTACTACTATTACTCGACGACAGAAAGCTACTATCAAAACGTCGTGAGCGTTAATAAATTTTTTTCCTCTTACTAAATTTTGTCTTACTAAATAATTCGATACAAATATGACAGTAGACAAGAATATTGCAAAGTTTTTGGCTCGCAACATGATTAAAATGTCGGGACTTAACTGTGAATAGGCAGTAACACAACTTTCATGAGATTCCCTAAATTATACGGACACTATTCAATTTCAGCACCATATGCACGTGCTGAGAGAGTTATTAAAGTGAACTACCTCAAGACTTTTATGGCAGCACCAAATTCCCAATTTGCTCGTGCGAGGCGCATTTGGTAGGAAGTCGAAGAGCACTTAATCCCTTTCTACATTACCCATCCGCTCCTATGCGTTTACGCCGCCAACCTCTGAAGCCCTTATCAAGCCTTGTGAAAACTTGAGAGGCGTGTTCCACAAGTATTCAACTTCTCGTCGCCACTTTCTCAACTTTTCCCTTTTCTTCTTCTACAAACATTTCACTTTAAAATTAAATCGCGCGTTTGCTTGTAATGTAATTCAACCGACAGAATTAAAATAGAATAAAATCTTTTAATTGAGATTTCCACTAACGTCTGCTCTTCATTTCATATGTTTATCAAGAGCGACCACAATAAAGTAAACAAAAGTTTTTTTAAGATATTAAGTATTTATTACACACATTTTTTTTTGAGTTTATGTATTTGTATGTGTGTGTAACAACGATGTCTTAAAAAACTTTTGCCTACTTTAATATGATCGCACTTGAAAACATTAAAATCTTTTAAGCAACTTAATTTTAATTATAGGGATGGAATAACATATGCTAAAACATCTTACCGGTAATTCAAATCACACCATGGCTCTTTAGTACTGAAAATGTTGAAAGTTTATTTTTATTATAAGCAGGAATTGACTAATAATACTATACATTTCTTCTTATTATACTGTTTAATACAAATATGTGTATATTATTAGCATACTACCGATTGTTCCAGTGTTATTCGTAACGGAAATAGCTACAACTGCTCAATAAAGAGTTGTGTTTATTATTTTTAAGTTTACGTTACTTATGCGAAGAGATTAATGTAAAATGGGATTTCCTCAAGGGGTATCCAATTTAACCATGACAATATTGATATTTTCTTGTTTGTGTTGAAGTACGCTTGTAAATTATAATTTCTCTTGTTATGGTAAAATAAATATATTACTGTGATTATTATTTAAGCAATATTTAGATGAAACGCATTGTGTATTATGAAAAAAGAACTTATTTTTGGAAATACGTTACTCTCGGAATCATTTAAATAGATGCTTTTTTAAAACTGTAATCGAAAATGTGTATTTATTTTTAAAACATTTTTGTAGAAATCACTGGGCATTCTGAAGAGATATTTAACTTCGTGGCAGTGTCTTGTTTGCGGTTTCGGAGAGCTGTCCGTATTGCTATCTAACAACAAAGTATTTGTTGCCACTAGAATGAGGAATTCTTACGGTGAAAAATGCTTCTGAAATTTAATATGTTTTTGTGCTATAGTTGGCATTAAATTATCTACAGTTGTCATAAATAAATATATCATTATTAAAATGTGAGAATGACCAAAACACAGGTTGAAATTAAATATATTATAGAATCGACAAATCTATTTTAAAGGATCTTAAATCGATTAAAATGTGCAAAATTGTGTAAAAAGATAATATGTAATGACATATCACGTATTAAGAAAATGATTATTATTTGGTTTTTCATTGGGTGTTTCTAACATAGCACTCTCTGAGACCGTATAGAGCAGAACACATTAGCATTTCGTTGTTATTAGAAACATACCCAATGAAAAACCGAATATATATAATTTAAAGCAACATACAATTAATATATGTAACAGTTATAAAACTTTCATTGAAATCTAAATTTAATTTTTTAATATGATTTGATATTTTGCGATTACTTCAGTCTTCATGAGCAAGTAAGCTCTGGTTCTGGTTGAATTCAATACAATAATTTAATTTATTAGGTTAATATAATAGAAAATATTTGAATCATTTTCAACCTTTCTTATTGTGTGTTGGGGTTATGAAAATGATGCATTGTTGCCCAGTGTTTCAACTTATTGAATTTAAAATATTACACTCTTTATGTTTAATTTTGTTGAACAAAATAGGAGCACGATATACTTCCAAGGACTAATTATGTATGTTCCTCCTTCGATATGGATCACAAGACATCGCTCACAAGCAGAGGAGATATGAGCTGCGATAATTAGACGCGTTCGCTTCGAGAGTCAAAGTTCGAGGTAAGGAGGGTCAATGCGCGTTGTTTATTTTCCGGGACTGGAGACGGCAGGTTACATGAACCGACCGTCCCTTTCAAGGGTAAAGGGCATTTCGAGGATCAGAGATGGTGGGTCCCCTACCTCCTCAGGGGCGACAGAACATATGAGATGAATGTGCGATATCGTGTTTGCAGAACGGGTTCTATCACGTGCCAAAGCACGTGACTCGGACACTGTCTCACGTAATTGAAATGATCGGCCACGTGGCGTGAACATCGGATAGATCCTCCCTGCACTTCGTGAGTTGAATGGAGGTGTAAGCTCATTGGAATTCAGGGGGTGGCACCGGAATGATGTGAGGCGCACAAGTAGTTGATCATTAAACATATATTATTATTTGTAGGTATTGGGTCTCTTGCAGTTAGGCTAGGCAAATATATACAATTAATCATGTTATGTCGAATGACCTTACCTGGCGGTGAGGTTCACCGCAATCTAAGAGATTTCAAATATATACAAATTTTCCTTTTTTTCCAAAAACATGAATCATCGTACCACACAAATATAATTTATATGATGGACACCATGATAATTTATATAAATGGGAAAAATTTTTCTTCTTATTTCTCTGTATTCCATGCAGTTAGGTGGAATAGATTTGTAAGGTTTATTTTATATAAGATTTGATTAATCTTCAATAAATAATCAAATTTAATAGATCATTTACGGTTTAAAATGTATTTTAAGCTTACGAGGTTGCCGCGACCATGGGCAGTGATGACAGAGGGCAATGGAAAAAGTTTTTCGACCGTTTGGAAGGGGTAAGGATTTTGCTCATTCCAATAACAAATTCAAGTAAAAGCCGTTGACACATATTTGTCTTGTGAAAAATAACACGCAGTTTATAGGAAGAGTACCAGCGCAACGGAAATTCAAGTATCTTTAGAAGGGAAGGAGGTCATGTCAGTGCGAGTCGAGACACGCAGTGACCCAAAATACAAAAAGTTTATGACTTTAAAAGAAGTACAAAAGAGCGTGGGGGTGTAAGGGAGTGCGCAGCGACCAGCGTTTGGGTAATTGCCACCACATGTTCCAGGATGGAAATTTTTAAAGGGTCGTACGACGTAAACAAACCTTATGTCTTTGAGGTTAAAAACCGCCTCCTGCATACCGCTCAAAGATGACGGTTGAGAGAAACGCCATTGAGAGCCAGAAACTTTGAAAATGCAGCTCACGGGTTGGCCCTGCGCATACGGAATCAAGTCAAAATTGACCACTGACAAGTTACGCCGCGAAGAGGGGATTTTGACTTCAATGGAAGAGTTAGTCATGTGACTGTTCAAAATTTCAGATCGTGGATGGAAATGGTAGGCGACATAGTGGGAGAAAAGCCATTTAAGAAACAGAAAAATCAAAATCGAATTCATTATTTTTGTTCGTGTTCTCATCTGCTCATATTTTCCTTACTCCATTGCTCGTTATTCTCAGTCAGAAGCTCACATTGCTGTTATTCTCACATTTTTTTAATGATCGCTCAGATGCTCAGATGTTGAGTCTATTTTCGAGTTTATTTAAAGTCGTTCAGATATTTTTCGGTGACAAACAGTCACTCAATAATCTTTTTTTTTTTTTTAAGATTCATTCCGAGGACGAATAGTCGTTTCAATTATTAGGAGGCGTTTAGTCGGAGATCGAGTCAGGCAACAGCTCTTAAATTTTGAGCCTTAGGGTGTTATAACGTTGAACGTTGTGTTGTTACAACAACATTGTCAAATATCCCGTCCGAGTTGACATAGAGGATTCATGACCTCTTCATTCGGTCCGAAAGCTCCGCTGTCGTTCGGTTATGGAATGAGTACGAGGGATACCGGTGTGAACCATTACGGGGAACGAGTGAGCCATTTCGGGGAAGGGGCCGGTTTTCCTGGAAGTGATGACGTCACCTGCTAGAGCGACAACCCGAGCCGTAGAGGACCTGCTGTAATGCCGTCTGGGAGTCAGCACTTCCACTCACTACAACATCTGATCGATCTGTCAGCTTACGAGTTATTACGTAAAGTTGGTTGCATCCAACAGTAGATGATAGGCGCAGTGGCGAAAGATAAGTGAATTGATGATTAATGATGAAATCTCAGGCTTTGAACTTTTGAACTCTATTCCAAATTTGAACTATGGACAGTGATGGCAGAAGAGCTAGTTAATTCTGATTGTATGGTAATGATTTTCCAAAGTTTTTTTTTTGTTCTTGATAAAAGTAATTGTGTTAAATTCAGGGTATAACTTGTTGAAAATTGAATGTAGTAGTTGCTAGTGAATTAGGTGTTATTTGAGGGGAGGGATGTAAAGTGCATTATTCTGGTTATGTACTTATGTGATTAAAATTAATGAGTTAATTTGTTTATTGTGCGTTTTCCTTTGTAAGGAACCCCAGTATAAGTTTCCCCTATAGTTCAAAAAGACAGAATCCAGATACAAAATAACTAGCCGTGGAGACCGGGATTTTTGTAAATGAGTGCGAGCTACTACACTATTGTTGTAACTCATGCTCGGTTTATTATATATAATGTGATGTGTTTTGTTTGGTTGGTATTATGTATTCAACATTCATCAGTTGGTAGTGTTTTTAGGTTCTGTTGGTGTAATTTCTTGTAGAAGCTTTAAGCTAGTTGCGCCATTTTGAGCAAAATTTGTGTTGTCTCCATGGGTGTGGTTAAGTAGATATGTGGTCACAGTAAAATATTTTATTTACTATCACTTTAATAACAAGTCATGAAGTATTTAACGTGTGTTAATACCTGTACCACACTATGTTATACTATTATCCGTTTCGATGAAGATCGTTCGATAGATTTGGGTATGTTACTATATTAGATCAGAAACAAAATCTCATGGTTTATGAAATATATGTTTTCTGAAATTTTATATTAAATTTACTACAAAATCAAATTCATTTATTCGTTTGTATATGTTCTGCATTAACCCTATGAAATAAGTCCAAACGTTATGTGTGACAAAAAAAATCGGCTGTTTACAAGGTCGTTTAACATATCACAGACATTATGATCCAACAAAAATTCTAAATATATTATGAGTCTTATTAGACTTTGACATCACAACTTGTGAACCCACTTCACATTTGTGAACAAAAATATGGTATTCCTGGAAGTAACCGCATCAAATTTGAATTGAGACATTAATCTTAGTGCTCAAAATTGTTTTATTTTAGGAGAAATACCAATTATTAAATTTTAGTTTGATAGTGTCTTCATTAACATTATAAAAAAATTACCAAATAGTCAACCAATTTTTTTTTGCTCGTATAACCCAAAAATGTTTCCGAAGGCATCGACGTCATCTTCAGGGGTTCTATAAAACGTAATAAACTTCCTAATACGACGATGAAAACATAACACAAAATATAAATGGTAATAATGTTAAAATTAAATCAGTAAGAAAGATATATAGAAGTTAGAAATAAATTTAGACACGTTCCAAAGAATTCGGACATTACCAATCATCTCATTGACACATGCAGTACAAACAGCCCTTTACAAACAATACAACGACACACACGTCGTGGAAAGATAATCTAGGATAGATCAAATTTCTGTACAGATAAATCATTTTACAAATTTCAGTGAATTATTCCTGGATAAATAGATTATGATTGCCTTCACTTTAATATCTATATCGTTCACACAAAAACTCAAGAAATTAACATTTCTTTGTATTATTTCTGCGGTTCTTGAATTTACAATTGAATCTCTACTTTAACTTCTGTTCTTACTTCTGTTCGTTTTATTTTCTTATTTATTTTAACTTCATTTCACAACGTTTATAATCATTTTCGTCATTGCTTTTTTCGAAATTTTATTACGTTTACAAATCCATAGGTGACGTCAATACCTCACTTTTTTATATTCAAAACAATTTGGTTGAGAGCATGTATATCCCTTTTTCATGTTTTATTATCATCTAGTTATGTAACATTAAAAAAAAATTCAAAATGCTATGTGGTTGATGTATTTCAGTGAGGTGAGTTGCATACAACCTATGCTTTAATAAACCGACAGAAAAAAACGTTATAAATCATTTACCTACGGTATCTGTTACTAAAACAGTAGCAAAATAAGGGCTCTAATGACCTTTGATGTTGACGAGCCCTAAAGCCCCAAAAAAAAAAAAAAAAAAGTAGCAAAATGATTAATAAGACAACGCATTTAAATATTTTATCATCACAGAACTTTAAAAGCTTACTCTACGCATTTTCGGGCACATTTTCTCCAATAACATAGCCAACATTTTAAACATGTTATGTAAGAGTGGAAAGGCAATACAATACATCTCAAGTATGAATTTTTCAAGCGAAAGTGGAGGAAAAGAGTTCGCCTTCACTTCGTACATTATTCATAATGTTTACTCCAAGTGCAGCTTACTAGTAAGTACTCGGTGTCTTTGTTTATTTATTTGTTTACTACCAGAAATAGCCGACATTGAAGAGTACTTTAAAAATCATTACTCAGCATTCAAAATTAGAAAGTATTTAACAAATAAAACATAAAAGAGAAAAAAATATTTATTTCCAATGTTAAACAAACATACAAAATATTACAACTTTCAAAGAAAAATTGGTACTGTGAATTGATTCAGTTTAATGCCTCGCAGAGGCTATTAAAACACTCGTCATTAGGTCTGGAATTTTTAGCTCATTTTTACCGGCGTTGCCCGGGGTTCTTCTATAATATTCTTAATTAATTGTTACGCAACTCACTTTTTTGTTATTAAATTAAATACCACGGATAATAAACACAGCACTAAGTCAAACTCTCTGAAATCTTTGGTTTTCACTTCAATTTTAAGTTATGTACTTCAAAACAATGTTTTTCACAGCCTCTGTATAATTTTGCTTCCACGATTCGGTCACATATATTATAAGTTCAGTGGATCGTACTCGTTACATAACGCAATCGAACTCTGGCACATTAGTAAGCTTCACTATCAATAGTCACAAGACAAGATTCACGTCTTCTGATGAGCAGTCAATTTTGATTGTTTTTTTCCACTGTTGTAATACATCAATGTTAACCATATTTTGTTTTTTATTGCAATAACCCCTAAAAAGTGTTCTTTAAATTTTCAAATAATTTCATGGATCCCTTTTTGCTATTTCCATGCAACAGACATTCCTAACAAATCACTTTTATTAGT
>NNCF01126812.1:254636-267349 GCA_002313205.1 Laupala kohalensis | reverse complement strand
TGAGGACGAAAAATCTCTGTGTCTTCTTTAAATGGGCTTCATCCCTTCTTTTTCCCCAAAATTTCCAAAATTTTGAATGTCACGTGGCCGAAAGCTCCCAATACCAAAATGATTTCCCCCTCTTAAGCCTTGGCTCTCATTGGAACGTTTAAAGGGCTTTCTAGAAGATTCTCAAAAAAAGGTTTAAATTTCCAACGTTCTTTCGAACAAGTTCGGGCATGTTCTCGCCCGGCGACCACATGGTGTTCCTTAGGATGGGTGGGACCTCCTCCCCCGTCCTCTTGCTCGCTTCGATTTCTAAAGGACCATAAATTTTAATTGATGTCAAAGAAATCCCGCCGACGCCACCTGGCCACCGACCGTCCGCGATCACGGTTGTCGTTCCCAACCGTCCTCCGTTCAAATTTTTCAACTCTTCGACCGTCAAAATTCCGCAACAGAATGATTAAATTTGTTAATTAATTAGCGAATTATTCAAATCTCACACTATCCAATTGTTTTTTTCTCAGTGTGATTGCCATATTCACTTACAAAATAACACCCCATCTTAGCTGGAGTCCCACAAGGAGCTATATTATCATACACTCTTTTTAACATATTTCTCTTCGATATCTCTACGACAAGTGAAACATCTATAACTCTCTTCGTAGACGATACGGCAATTTACAGTGCTGGCAAAGACATTGAAACGCCGTATGAAATGTCTAAGGCCATCTCAACCAAATATCACCCTGGGCCAGTAAATGACACATCAAACTCAATTCATAGCAAAAATATTCACCTTACGCAAGCCAATCCCACCAATTCCACACATTTCAATCAAATTCAATTCCGTGGCTCTCACATAGTACCCCCCTTGAATATCTCGGAATTCTCTTAGACAGAATATAAATTGTCAGTAGCCACTAAACGATTGCACCAGTTATATCCCTTATTGAAATACTCATCATTCTTACGTCTTCATCCTGGGATCCATCTCTACCGTTCTAAGATCTAACCTAAACTTCAATACGCAAGCCCAAAATGGGGCGCAGCTGTTAAAACTCATATCAATAAAATTCAAATTCTTGAAAACAGAGTACTCTATAAAATAGTTAAAGCATCCTAGTTTATCTCAAATTTTCAATTACACACCCATTCAAACTTACTTCCAACAAATAGCCTCGAAGTAATACAAAAATCTATTCTATTCCTTCCATAGATATCTCTTAAATTGCGGTGAACCTCACCGCCAGGTAAGAGATTAATTATGGCATGTTGAATGAAAATGGGAGACGGGATCGAGATTCGAACTCGGGTTGAGCAAACGCGCACATGCGCTGTCCAACGGCGCCATCCCGTTCGCCTTTCAGGCCCATACTCGCAAGTTGAATGGAAATGGAAGATGGGCTCGAGAGACGTCACTGGTATGTCATGTTTCATATTAATTTCATAGTATACCCTTCCCTACGGTTGCTGGAAATTATACGGGCTGATTGTGGACTTGGACGTGCATTGTGGACTGATTGTTAACTCCGGGCACTCTATAGATAGATACGTCTTATATATAGAAGTTACGGAGCGATGAATGTAGTGCGGCACTAAGTTTGAAGCACAGTGTAATAGAAACATAACCTGAAATCTTGACCTACGATGACCGCTGCGAGGTCGTAACAGCAATGCAACGTAATGAGAGATATAAAATGAAGTTAACGTTTCGCACCTTAATTAAATGTTAATCGGATTTTGTAACGAATCATACAATTCAGAATAATATTGTATAATGTGGGAACCACATATCATACGGTGCACGCCATACATACGCTCTTCATAATGCCCACGCCCCATCAACCTGCTCGCAAGCATAATGTAGTTGATGATACCACTCCATGCTGTTCCAATGAACAACAAATGCACACATCCACAATATATGTTTACGTCCACCATACGTGTTTATAAACTGAACACGGCCTTCTGCATCAAGGACATGGCCGATGAAATCCAAGGCCCGCAAATCCCACACAAGGAACCGTAAACAAACATAAGTGCTCTATGCAAACATAAATGTTTTAGTAAATGAATTCTATGCAAACCTGCGTACAAATAACCACTTCATAACGACCTCTGCGAGACCCGTCCCTTGAAGGGACGTATCAAGTTTAATATGACTTAGATTGTCAGATGTCCTTATCCTGAACCCGAGACCCTGACAACCTAATAAATATAATCACACTATGCCTGCCAGAGTTCACATCGCTCACTGAGACGCTACAAGTGAAACTTAGCCGAGAATACATTCTAAGCTGAACCTCGCATATATCCTGACAGCAGAGATCCAAAATACGCATTCTACGATTCGAGGAGCTTATTCAAGCGATCCCGAAGAGAATATTCGATTCCAAGCTGAACTTCAACAACGCTGAAATCCGGAGACTTCATACCAATGGAACACATCTCCAAGCCCCATCAGCACTGAACCAGCGATCTTCAAGTCCCGACGTCGAGCCTTGCACATCGACACCGTGGACGCTACACTCCCAGAAGGCAGAACAACCCGTTGCTGCCCACATCATTCTTGAAGTGTATATGTGAGAGATCTAGCCCAAGCGGCACATTAATTACACCGTACGTCATACGGTGGCAATTCTACCAACGTTAATAAATCGTTACGCTTAGAAAATCTAAGTTAAAAGCATTATTATTTATCTTGTGGAAGAGAAAGTTTGGGTCACTAATGCAACCAGACTTTCACCCTACGCAACATATAATATTATTTATTTGAGGACACTTACGCCAACTGTGTTCTGAAAACAAAATTAAAAAGTGCGTAATTCCGGTATTCAATTCCTGTTGACACAGCAATTTTAACTATGGAGCTTATCATTTAAAAACAATAATTTAATGTAAAATTTTACATTGATGTGAATTTTGAACGAAATGTTAATACATGAATAGTTAAACGTATTGTATAATATTTAGATGCTCATAAGTGCAAAACATGGTTATAGCAATTTTCCTTGATGAAAATGTGATAATTATACAAATAATTACTGAATTCATATTACCTTTAATTTTTATGCAAAAATACTCCTAAAATTGCGGAATAGTAATGACCTCATACACATTTTTATCGCAAATGGAATACGCAATCAGGTCCATTATATTACGGGATGTATTGTTTACAAGATTATATTTACAGTTTAATGTATTTTTGTATCCATATAATCTTTAGACGTGTTCCAGAAGGAACATAACAAGCAAACATAATTTTACGATAAAAGTTTGGAAATAACTTCAAGTATATAAAACGGAGATATTAACGTATCATATTTCACCGTGATGAGTGAGGTAATCCATGGAATTAGCGATCTGTTTCAGATTATTTATTTCTCATGAGAATTCCATAGTTTATTTCTCTTTGCTATTCGTATCATATCTCTTTGTTGTCTGTTAATCCTTATTGCTAGTTTCAGAATGGCCTGAGTTATTCCGTAACTAACACAGATGTTTCAGTATAAACAGAGGAAAGTCGATAGCGTCGAGAGCTACACCGAACAAAGATACATTCTTCTTTGGTTCTCTGGTCATTTCCGCACACTAGAATTACGCTCACAGAACAAAGCGCGTATAGACGAAGCGTCTATGAGATACCACTGAACATATTTTGCGTTTCAGACGGAGAAAATATGCAAAGCTTGAAGAATTCTGTATCTCTCAAAATTACACTCACAAAGATCATATCCCCTAATGATTCAGTTAATTTTTAATTACTACTTGAATGTGATGATAATATTTCTGGTGTGTTCATTTTGATTATCCTTACGCTTATTTCCACAACAACCGTAAACGAATAGTTCGAGGACAGTTTTACCACTAGTAAGTACCTATATCATAAATGACAACATTAAGCTGAATGAAGCATAAAAAAAACTGCAAAAACTGTACAAGTCATTGGAACAGCAACTTGTCTTATGAATAAGAACTTGGAAAACAATTTGGAAAAACTAAGCACGCACACACACAATAAATTATTCCCATGATCTTAAAGTCTGCTATCCTAGAAACCTGCCAGTTTGTTTGCTAACGAAACCAGAACTGAAGCATGCTCTAAAAAACCTTAAGAGCGGGATGATAATTCGATAAGGAAGTAATAATGATGATACCAATAATAATAATAATAACAACAATAATAATGATTACAAAAATAGTAAAGTTAACATCCCTATTTTATATCAAAATTTAACATTAAAAAACTATGTAAAAATTATAAATTTCAAAGTTTACCATTGACTTGATGATAGTACAAAAACAACAGAAGAATAAATTGTCTATTCTCACTTTTTTTGATGCAGAAATTGTTGTACTGCAAATTATTGTTCCAAAATACTGCAAATTATTCAACTCATTAATAATAAAAAACAATATAAAATGTCCATTAGTATTTTTTGCACTCATAAATTTGCAAACATGTTTTAACATATTCTTTCCCTTTTTTACATTTAAAATCTCCCTTTTTCACATTTACCTTTATCCTGGAAAACGCAGAATATGTTGAACCGTTTCTGCTTCGTGCGAGAATCCAATAGCGCGATTTCTGACATTGATAATTCCTTGGGAGAAGTTCCAGTGTTGGCAGACGAACTGCTCAAACAAGCCAGAATGTATTGCTTTATTCCTTCTTTAATGTTTGTATATAAAATTTTTTTGAAAGGTAATGAATAAAGTGCCCTTTCACGCACAGTTAAATATCAACGAAATGTTATTTTCCCGACGTCAAAACTGACATTTGAGTGTTGAGCATGACCACAGTCTTTCATGATTCTCGTTCTAAACAACTGAGTTTTCTGTTTTATGCCTCAGAAGCCATTTTTTATTGTTGTATTTGTATGAGTCAATTGATGAAATAAGTTAATAGAGAATTAAAATTTATTCTGATAATCGCAGTAGTGGGAAAAACTTAAAGTAATTATTACAGTGTATAATTATCACAAGAAACAATAAATATTGATCCTCAAATTTTTCAAACCCCTAAATGTTTTCATATTTGCTTCCTTTATGGCTATGAAACGGTTGACTTCATGTTTATTACTTTATTTGGAAAACCAAAATTCGCTTTTAATCAACTTGATACTCACAATCTAAGAAAATAGAGTGCATAAAATACAAATGTCAGGTTATAGTTAGTTTCAGCATTTACTTCATGAATAGCACAAGGAAAATTCTAAGAAAAATTGAAAAACGTTTATACATTTCTTTTAAGCAATAACAATGTTGGTACTAAATGAAATGCTTTTCGATCGTAGATTTAATATAGTGATACAATGATGCCATTAATTAATTTACTTGTTAGGAATGTCATAATTTTCTATTGTGTTCTGTACAAAGGAGTATGAGTAAGAAATAAAAGATCGATTATTGGGTATGTATCTTCTGAGTTCATTTATGTTCAATTGGACCCGTCCGTAGGAGACAGAATCCCGTAAACAAGAAATAACAAATAAAAGACGTAGTATTCCATTCATGTTCATTGCATGAACGAAAGTTTTTTTCCTTACATTATGACATCACCAGGATTACAGTATTGTGAGCTCGGAGGCGCATAAGAAAGAAGTAACAGTTTTAAATAATTTTTTTTTAACATAAAAAACAAAAAGTATTCATTTCCTTTGTTAAACGAACATACAAGAAGAATTTATTTATGTTAGTCCCTTGTTCTATTATAATAAATTTTATTGTCAAGAAAACTGTACAAACTGCATATGACCACGTGGAGGACAATAAACTAAATTACTCTCCGGAAGCAAGTAAGGGACCATCCCATCAATTCCGATCAAGGGTCCTAAGGCAGAGGCGGATTCAAAAAATTGAAGCAAAAATTCCTAGATAAGATAAAAAGTTAGCTGCGAGTAATAATACTAATAGAATGTCAATATGTTTGTAATTTAACGCAAAAAATTTACAAATTATTATCGAACTATAGATTATTCTGAGTATAGTGTTTAAAAATTATAAGAATTGAAATAACACTAAATTCACGATTTATTATTACAATAAACATGCCCCTAGACAAATCCTAGAGAACCTGTATAAGAAATCCGCCTCTACCCGAAGGAAAACCGGAGCAAAACCCGGGCCAGGATGGGGCTACAGAATTAATGTACGCAACCGTGCCTAAGTTGAGTACACATAAAACTAAATTAATATGAGCCATAAGACAACACAATCATGCAAGAAAATAGTTTTTGAAGTTGTTATAAGTTAAATAAAAAGTACTACAGCAATGGCGTGTTAAATTACAAGACGGATTTAACTTTTATTAAAATCAATAAATTATTTTACAGTGTAGAAGCACTGGTGCAGGAGACAGTTTTTAACCGCGGATTTGAAGAGATTCCTTAGGTAAGTTTATTACTTTATTGTTACTGACCATAAAGAAAGTTCCTCTAAATATTTGTGTACTGTAATAAACACAATTTCTTCAAATTGATTATTTCCTTCTGATTTCCTTAAACACGCTTTATATATACCGGGACTCCAAATTTACGACATGTGCACTCCTATTTTATCATCTCACAAGAAAAAATGGTTTCATGGAAACACGTTTTATGCAATGCGACGATTCTATTGGATGTTAGTGAGAAATGGCGAGTTCAAATGAAGCTAGGAACGAATATGTGATACTTGAATTTGATTCAAATAAAGCTAGAAAAAAACTCTGAAGTAACTATAAAAGTACTTCTGGAGATATGAGAGAAATTTTGTTTTGACTACATCAGCGATCGCCAACCGATAGAGTGCGGTTGATGGTCCACGAAAAAAAGTTATGTAGTTCGTAGAAAACTCTTCGCAATAATTTTTAAGTTAGAAAAATACTTATTCATCGGAGTGTTCGTTCTTATGAAACGTGTTTCATCGGTGTGCAGTAAAGTGAAGTGAAATATTGCCCATAAGAGAGTACTGCCAGCCAATCAGAGAAGATCCAAAACCAGTTCCTCACTACTGATGTGGTGATGTTGCTTCACATAGGCAATCGGTCCGATGTACATTTATATTCACACACTGTTAGAATTTTCTGTTGAATTTTTACAAATAAAGTGTGGGAAAACATTATCGTACACATGAACTGTAAATTTACAGCAAAAAGACTGTAATTAGTACAGTATTTCGGAAATATGAATATACTGCGTGAAATATAGTGAATTTACCACACCTAGATATTGTACATTTACTGTATCGGTATTATGAATTCACTTCAAGGCATGCTAGATTCACAGCTTGAAGGTACTGTAATTTGTCAGGGAACCATGGGATAAAACAAACCAGTATTGAACTAGTACTACAACATCAGATCGATCACTTTTTCATGCTGTGATTTGACGTTAAATACGCAAAGTAAGGTGTCCCACACAATTGGATATTTAAACCTCACACCTCATGGATATTTAATGTCGCTGGATAAGAACAATGAAATTAGCGGATTAATACATTCACTGCCATCATTGCTAGAGTGATTTTCTTCTTGAAGAAATATATAATTTCATTCCATTTCTTCTTCTTAAGCAATTCTAAGAAATGAAAGTCGTATAACAAGCAGGAGATAAACTTTGCAGGAACTCCTGTTCGTAATGACTGTTTATGTGATACTTATTCCTAGGTCTGGATACACTGTACTTCACTTGTGTGTATCAATATGAATCAATAATAGCAATATAATTTCCTTTCCCAAGCTCTCCGTCACAACAAAAACGTCCCTATATTGCTTACATGATACTTTGCACTATACTTGTCCTAAAACATATGTAAAAATAGATAATTGCTATTAGAAGATAAGAAGCACTCTTACAAGCTTATTACGATATGTTGTAAATTTACATTTTTAAAACTGTGAAATTGAACAGTAAATATAGCAGTAAAATCGCCAAGTTTTTTAAAATTACATGATTTGGTAAAATTACAGCATTTTCCAGAGTTTTTCTAAAGTTACATCAAATGTGGTAAAATTGCGGTAGTTTTTTATTGTAGGCATCTTGTAAAATTACAGACAATTCTAAGAGTGCAATTATAGTGAAGTTGCCCTTTTAACGTCTGTAAGGTAATTTTAAACATAGTTCAAATATAAGTTTCAGTATTGTTTCTAGACATAGTGTTGTTATATTTTGTTCAGACTTGTAAACCAATCTTGTATGTAAAAATGTGAAGCTCTGTAGTATACTATATCTTAATTTGACAGGTCACATTCATTAGTGTAATTGGAATTCTGTTTTCAGAAAAGTTTCATGCATATTCTCATACGTTGTGTCCCTGGATTCTATATTCTGACCCGAATGTCCCAGATAATGAAATCCCTAGCGATATGGAACAGTCAAATACAATCCAATTATGTGCCATGGCACGTACCATTTACAGTATAATTTTATTCGCGGCACTTCAATAAAACCACGCCAGCATATTTAGGGTGTTTCAAATAGCTTAACCTGACCGAATTGCAAATGAATGGTGTTACAATTTACCTGGAAAATGTTGATAGACACCATGCAAATTTCATGCGGATTGGAAGTACAGGAAAGATAAGTTTTTAAGTTAGTAGATTTAGTGTTGAAACTTCTTTCTACAAGTACGTCTTGTAGGAGCAAGGAGAACACACCACAATTCTCCTGTTGTATCAAGTGAGCAGATTCAAAATGAAACGGATTGAAATACGAGCGGAGTTGGTAGAGAGAATTTGCTCACGGTAAAAATCTTCCACACTTTCATTTGGATTAAGTTTGATTTGAAATTGCCTAGACCATTAAAAATTCTGTACGGAAGCTTTATAGACACTGTCGTCACTATAAATAATCATATTTTTCAAAGAGTTAGGACATTTCATTTTTGGTTGCAATTTAAGATTTACTTGATAAAGAATTATTTATAAATTATTTTATTTATATATATTTGATTTGTTATAAATAATATCACTCCTTGGAAGATCCTACCCTAAATTGGATTCTATTTATTATATTATTAGAAATTTGTAGTGAGAAAAAGAGATTTGATAGAGAACAAAAATGACATTTTTATTTTCAAAATGTAACTGTATTTCTCTCATCACTCTTGAACTAATGTCATAAAAGAGGTATAATTACTAACATCTCTTTCTGGGCACGGAAGAAATAATTCCCTTACATTTTAATATTGAATATTAATTACATTATTGTCTATAAAATACAAATTGAAATGAATTATTACGAGTTAGGTGAAATTACCAATGTTTAAAAAAAAACTATTTTTTACGACTCCTGACATCTAATGAAGTGTTTTCCGAAATTACTTAAACGATTTACATAGATGTAAACCCAAATTTTTTATATGAAGTGAATTTTTTAAAGGGGTGGCTAGCATGGGGTTTCTATCGATGGGAAAATACCTAGCAGTATAGCTTAGTCGATCGTACGTCATGTTTGAACATCTGAAAGACTCTTCCCTGAAAACGAGTGGATTAACTGATGTAGAGGATGAGTTTCAAAGACGAATGAATTCTTCATTTTGGCTCTTTGAGTGGACTTAATCGAGTACATTCACAGGAAATTGGCCCTCTTGAGAATTTAAAAGTGAGGTTTTTGTGCTGATTTTTTGCGGAATTTGCACGACAGACTAAGGGTCATCGATTGCGAAAGGGTGGCAATGGAATCTGTTTAGGGAGTCTCTATTAATCATTCTGACTCAAAATTTTACTTTGATTAATGTCAAAACATTGACGTTATGGTGAGACGAAGGATGTGTGTTGCTTATTTTGCCTCACAATGTATTTAGAAAGTTCAAGAGAATGCCGATTTTATGTAGCTCACAACAAAATGCAGGGTAATAATATACAAAATCACCCAAATTCTCATACGAACACACAATGTTACATTTTAAACGTTTTTGTAGTATAAATAATATCATTGTTACTTATCAATTTGGAAGAGCATTAATCACTGAAATTGCTTCAATAATTTTCACCATCTTCGCATTTTAATGGTTCTATGTTAATTTCAGCTTCATTAACTTTAATTGGGAAATGTAAAATTGTTCTTACACTATTTTGTGATAGTTTTGAAATTGTTCTTACACTATTTTGTGATAGTTTTGAATGCTCAACGTTATTACGTGAGTGAACTTTGGGTGGAATTTGTAATGGTTTAAGAAAACGAATAATAATTATCACTTGTAAACGCCCTACATAGTGTAGAATACAAACTTCTTTAAAACAGAATATATGTTATTTTAAATGAAAAAATGAACATGCCACACATTTTATTTTTACTGTGATAGTTTCCCGCATGGAGAAATTTAATCTCCTTTGAAGCACTCAGACACTGTTTTGCCTATCACAAAACCTTCGGAAACGACTACAGAAAGAGCAAATACGAAAACACTTTGAAAATAAAAAACTACAAAATCCTCTGGGATTGTGATCTCAATCTCAAGAAGGTCCTACTCCTAGAATTCATTTTAGCGCCGTAAACACGAGAAACGCTTACTTTTTACAACCTGGAGTTGAAAGTAATATTGTGTAAAAAGTAACAACCACTACTGTTTTGTGTTAAGTATAGTGGTGAGCACTTTGTAGAATTTTAATTATTTATTTTATTTTTAGAACAATGCTATTTTCCACCTATTGTTATCTCGAATGATCATTTCATCGAAACTTTCTAATAGGAAATGTGACGAAATCTAGATCAATAATATACATTTCAATTGGGGAAGAATAATTGTAAAACATTGTCAGTAGTTTGATAGATTAATTATAAATTAAATTTTAAATGCAATTGTATTTTAAAACTTGGACTTCATTCATTCTTAACTTTCACAGCATTTTACAAAATATTAAAAAATATAAAAGCAGGATTGCAGCACATGTATAGATTACGTTTCTGAAAAGCGTTATACTATAAAATATCGTAGATTAATTATTTGTTGGAAGATGCAAACCATATTATACTATCACACAATATTGTCAGAATTACGGATTGTTCCTGCACAAAGTATATGGTGTAGACAAAGTTATTTTACGCATAAGAATAAAACTAGATGTATACTTTATCGTATAATTTTTTCGTTTATAATAGACGCTACAATAGTGTTCCCACTGATTCCCAGCTCCAATTCTAGTCACGGAATATCGCACTTCCCGTTCCACCAGTTTGTCCGTTGCGTGGCCGTTGTCCAGTGGCCATCTCGCCACGCGTCGCATATTCCTCCTTCCCCGCTCAGAGAGTGTTGTCATGACCGCCCACAGCGAACGCGAGGCTATTCTGGACCACGAGAACCATCTTCTTCGCCACAACATAGCAGTGCTGGTGCTCTTCCGGGCGCTTTACGATCTCGTCGTTGTCCTTCCTTCGAGACAGTTCAATGACGATCGGAAAAGATCTTTGTCCCTTTTTTAGGCTTCGCTGAAGACACGAGACCTTTAACGTACGGAGTAACCACAGCGCAGTGGATGGAATTGGAAACTTATTGGAGTGAGGTCAAGGGAGGTTTTTCTTCTTCAACGGTAATTGGAGTATCGTATTCACTGAGGCCTGTTGTTTTAACGAAGAAACTGTGAACCCTACTTCCTCTATCCACTTCCTCCTAGTTTCACTAATCCTATTACTAACATCTCTTACTAAGCCTTTCACATGGGACAAGTTGCCGGTAAACCCAGCTATCCGGCCCACTAACTA
The DNA here is from genome assembly GCA_002313205.1 of Laupala kohalensis. Classification (NCBI taxonomy): domain Eukaryota; kingdom Metazoa; phylum Arthropoda; class Insecta; order Orthoptera; family Trigonidiidae; genus Laupala; species Laupala kohalensis. The sequence continues at coordinate 255,680 of NNCF01126812.1, read as the reverse complement.
ACAATAGCCTTACCACCAACCTCCCACCTCCTATCGCTCCTTATAGACAAGATTCAATAGCACGCTACATTTCCCATTTAAAAATACTACAATGACGATTGATATCAAAAGTATTCTCGATTTATAACATCGATTGTAATGGGCGCTTTTGACTGTTTATTTGCATTATATTATGCAGGTGGCAGGACTGTTCTACAGTGAGCAGAGTGCGTCTAGAGAGAGTGTGATCGATGTACATTACGTTTTAGATTGACTGTACCATTTTTTTGTCAATGGGGATCGAATTTAAAATTCCAACATACATTGCAATTGAATTCATTCAATTCATATCACTTTAAAGTATGTCGGTCAGCAAATGTACATCACCTAAAACTGGCAAACTCCTCTAGACGCATTCTGACGGTGAGTGTACGTTAAATAGGAGTTTAGATATTCTGTTCAAAACTGACTGAACCTTTGTGAAAGAATTACGAATTAATTTAACAAGATGAAATATTACTTGCGAGGAAATGAAGCTAGTTCTCATATATAGAAAGTGTTACAAAATTAAATCTTCAATTACAAATAAGGAGATAAAGTATAATAGATGTTAAGAAAGGCATGTTGAATATTATATGAAATTTAAAGAACCATGTACTTTGAAGTTTGGGATAGAGAGTAAAATATGCATTAGTGACTCAAAATAAAATATTGCACCGTATTGACTTTTAATGACAAATGTCTTTGGAAACGAATGAAATTTTGTCCGAGAAGTAATGTCATTTTCGAGGAGAGATTTCTGTATTGCTTAGTATTTTGAATTTTCCTAGAAGAATTATCCACAAATAATTATTTATTATGGAAGCATTTTTACGTGGAACAAATAGTAAAAGAGTTGCTTCACGTCAAAGGTGGACATCTGCCGTATTTCGAAAATTGAGAAAATGCCACATTTTCTTGGTGAGCACACCTTCTTTAATATTACTATGACGTTTTTTAATCAATAAGTTTAAACTTCCTAAATCAATTAGAATATGTTTGTGGTAGAAATACTAAAGAAGAAAA
>NNCF01126812.1:243065-254414 GCA_002313205.1 Laupala kohalensis | reverse complement strand
ATATATATATATATATATATATATATATATATATATATATATATTACAATAAACTTAGAAAGATGAAGTAATGAAAAATAAGGAAAAAAGAATACGGTATTGAATCTTGCCCGTTCGTTTCATTAGCAAGTTATCTTATATGAGTTTTCAAAACTGAAATTAATTTCAAGTGGACACCATCACTACGGTGCTATGAAAATCATTTTGAATTTTACATTCACATGCTTCGTCGTTTGCATCATTAGAGCAGGAATCTTGAGGAACGAGGCGAAGAAGCGTTGTTTCCAGCATGTTTTTGTACCACTCCAAATTGGCATTCTGCTTCCAGTTTCCCCCAAAATGTTTCCTCTCCGAGTTTCCGCGGGGAGACTTGAATCTAGCCCGTTCTCGAATCTTTGAAGGATTCCAATGACCCTGTACTAGGTTATGTTTCATACTTTCAGAAATTCATTCCTACAAACATTGAGATTGTTTCCAGCCTGGTTAACAATAGACTATCAGAATACTGTTCTTTCCCTCTCAATATAATTTGCTTTCTTCCTCCTTGGGTGTGGTAGTTCTGTGCGGCAATATTTGATAATACATGATTCTCGTTTACTTTTCTCTGCTATGGAGTAAAAGGATGAATGGAAATCCTTGTCTTCACACATCCAGAGTAGCAGGTAGTGATACCCCACCCTGTGATTCCAAGTAGGATATTCTGTAGGGCTTTTGGCTGAATACCTGGATGCACAATGGCAAGAAAAAATATTACTAAACAAGACATTTCAATATTGAAATTCTTAATTGTCATTAGAAGTTCCTGACAGAAGAGTTCTTAACAGTTTCTAACTTCAATCATTCACTACACTATAGATAATATTATTCCGAAGTATGATAAAGGTTAATGAAGTCCAGCTTTTACTTTATCCTTACCGGAGGCACATTACGGTGTTTCTCTTCCAGGATTTTCGGCCACTCTTCCTTTTTCGGGCGTTGTCATAGCTAACGTCAATGCTCCTTTCCATTACTGATCTTGTATCAAGTCATATGGTACAAAATAATGAACTAAAAGCTTACAATAAATGAAAAACACACGACCGAAGCAATTCTCAGCTCGATACAAGGGAAGAAGGGACAGTTATTGCTGATTATACAGTCACGTGATTGAAATAAGAAGATCTCATTGGCTGTTTGGTAGGAGCCTGTTTTTGAAAGTAAATGTCATTATAGGAATCCGATTTTGAAACAAACCTTCAATTTTATAATTAAATTTGACGTGTTTGTGGGTGCTTTTGATCGAAAATAAGTTCACTGTTAAGTAGAGGGAGAAAAATCCTATATAAATCAATTTCTGACTCTATTTTAAATTTTTGACACGTTCATCTTTGTTGTGAAGCCACTTAAATGTTCTTTTTACAGTGAAACATCTTTTTATTGCTTGTGTTTCATGTAATCTTGATATTTTACTATTCGAATCACATCCTGTTCCAATTTGTCCAAATAAACGAAGTTATTCTGAAAATACTCTCAAACTTACAACCACCAATTCCATCAATTTTTTCACATATTTGCTCGTGCTGTTGTCAGATCAGTAACCAAATCATGTCGCATCACGAAAGAATAACGAAAACATGCAATCCATGTCATGAAAACTTCTAAGTGTTCTTTGGGCAACGATTTCATTTCTATTTTTGTCTCTGATGTCTAATCTAAATAAGTCTAAAGGTAGAATACCTTCACTGTTTAATTTTCTATTCACTGATTGTAATGTGTTACGTAAACATTTTAACTGACAACAAATTTAATACAATAGATGAAACTCTTTAGAAGTCATCATAATATAATAAATAAGCTAGAGATTTGAGGATACATTATTCTTCGTGAATATGAATTCTAAAAGGAAATGTCAATTTTAAAAGTGAAATTTCATTAAAAGTTGAGAAGATTAATCTAAATACCAGGGATATTACTCAAGTGCGAGATAAAAATAAAAAAAAGTTTATGGACATGAGGCATAAGAAAGGTCACGCTGAATGATCAATGCATTTACAAAGTTCGATTTCGATGACCCAGTCCAGTTCAAGGGTGAGAAGCGAAGACATACGGAAATTAATTTAACATGAATATAAAACAAAATAAATTTGAAATCATCGAAAAACATTTGCGTTTTATATTAATTTAATTTCAGAAGTACACAAACAGAGGACAGAGAAGATCAAGTCAGTCCCAAAAAGAAACAGCGATATGAAAAATACACGTTGATAGTTTAACGTATGCCCTTCAGATTTTTGACGAGCCCTAAAGCCTCAAGAAAAAAACCTTCAGATATATTTATGAATATAAATATGAGCCCACACACAAATAAATTCATTTTAACCATATTTTCCTCTAATAATTCTATATTTAAAACAATGTTTAAAATAATTAATTATAGAAATTCTTTTTAGAAAATCTAAGGAGCATCATAGTTTGACCTTCTAAAAGCCCTTTAGAGAATTGGAAGACGTTATAAGCATCAAAGACATAGAGAACAATTTTAATGGACGAATGGGAGAAGAAAGACAATAAATAATCACGAGTTCTCCAGTAAAATATTACTATTACTGCTGCTACAATATCTTTACTCCAAATGTTTCATTACGTCTCATTAACACCACGCAATCTGGGTTGCCACAGTTTGCAAGGCGGAAACAAAGTCTTTACTGTGTGCACAAAGTGTGAAGACCGTACTGAAGGGGAAGTTGGTGCAGGGAAATGGAATATTTATAGTCGCTCTCGAACAAGGCACAAGACGAAATGTGTTAGCAAAATGTGTATTTCGAGTACAATCACATCCTACTAATTACATAAATTTAACTGTACAATGACTTAAAAAAGAACTGTCGTTCCGAGATACAGTATCCAGCTTTGCAAGGTTGGTGTAAACGTTTGTATTCCCCCCCCCCCCACACACACACACACACTCTTCTTATGCCCATATTTTTTTTATTTACATACTACATTTGCGAAATTTTATATTATGTAAATACAATTGTGAAACTGTCAACTGCATATTGTTAACGGTGCTGTCTCTACACATTTATTTTCATAAATGGCATCTATATTATCCTTTCACTTTGTTTGTGCCTCATTTTCTATTAAATAGAATTTATTCAACCAATATGAAAGTCAAGAAAACAATCATTCTGTATTAATACGATATATGAATTTGTATCAAATGACGCATACTCACATTCCGTCATCTATCACGTCTGACAAATTCCCTTTTTGGCGAGAAATGGCGACTTCCTGGCTTGGCAACTCTTTCTTAACGCTCTCTGGAGAATAGTACCACGATGTAAGAGAGGAGTTGAAATGATTCGACATCTTTCGCAGCCAAGAACGTTCCGTCTCTTGTGCCTTTGATTTTCCTTTTCTCCACCAGGGCGCTACGCTGATGGTGACGTGAGTATTTAAAGCAGTATTGTTTTCGAAAATCATCCTTTACTTGCGACGAAGATACATATTACTTTATCGATTAGTCATTGCTTTCTGTGACAGCGAGTATTAAAAAAATACAAAAAATAAAAGAAGCAAAACTTGATAATACTTAATACTTTCGTGTAGTAACATAAATAATTGTAAACGTTGAAATAAAAAGAGCATTAACATAATTGCAGTAAATACTAGAAAATTCCTGTAATCCATACAAACAATTGCTTCTTTACTTTCTAACATTCTCTGTATTCTCAAAGGATTCAGATCCTGAATAACTTCTATAGCTTCTATAATTATAATTTGTCCCCAAGTTTCCTCTTCCTCTGTGGGGTAAATCACAAGAGTACCTCCGACGATGATAACACTATGTTGGATGAATGAGAACTGCTGCTATAAGGATCTTGAGCCGAGGATTCATATCTTACCTTGCATAGTTAAAGTTATGATATGGATATTGACAATTTGCTTCTCCTCAACAAACTCGGAATTCCACGAGTAATTATCAAGACTTCCGAATAACGAGATGGATCCAACGGTGGTGTAGATTACAAGAGTCTGTTGAAAACGTCATTGACTATTCATTAAGTATTAGAAATTTCTGCTTCGTTTACATCAAATATGGACAACATCGGAACTAATCTCACTGTGAAGAATATACAAAAATCGGGTTCAGTTTACTGTTGTGGACGGTTTATTTATTTCTATTAATGAAAAATATAAATTCTTTTAGAAAGCAAAAAAAAAAACAACAACAACAAGAAACAAAGAACCATACTATTACAAATTAATATGCTGAACAGATACCTTACGACTTGTATCACTTAATCTTATATGTCTGTCGCCACCGTTAGCATCTCAGTAAGTTTAACTATAAAGGTCAGCCATCGCTCCATAGCTCAGCGCTATTTAGAAATATATACGAAAATAATCTTTTTTTTTTTACTTTTGAGATACATTTGTTTTGATTTTTATTATACGTGCTCAAAACTCTTTTATGATCATCATTTTAAATATTCGAGATTTTTCTATAGGAGTAATACGACTTTGTAATTACAAAGAGCTTATCAATTATAAAATTTTTGTGAAAATAAAACATATGTTCTTAAATATAAAATGTCACTAGACTGCATTCAGTGTAATCTTGAAAACTCAGGTTACAATGATGGGAAAAAATGTAATTAGAAAGACCTTTATCCAATTTTCTCGCTAACACATTTATCTGGCAAAACGAAGATTGCGTAAATACAACATTTAAAAAAGGGGTGAAGAAAGCAGAAATGATAAATACACACACATATTAAACGTAAATAATTAAATGTATTTATTGTCCATTACGATAAAACAAATATCTCAAAAAAGTTATCATGAATAAAAATCTCGAAATTAATTTAATTTCATGAATTCCTTGTACTTTTCCACTAATTAAAAATTTACCTTTTATTAATTGAAGTGAGAAAGTATCATTAGTTTTTATTCACTCGTATATATAGAAATTTAAACAACAACAATAACATATTAAAAACCTAGATTCCATTTCAGTATTATTGATTCATCTTAGAAAGAGTTTCATTTTTTAAGAAGTTTTTCTTGCTTAACAAGATTTTTCTTGGTGGGTGACAGAAAAAATGAAAAAAAGCGGTATAACTTTTTTGGTACATTTACTTCAAAGCTAATGCGGCGCTGTAGATCTGTTCGTCAGCTCGCAAACCATTTTATGCTTCTGATGCACGATTCATAATTTTCAGAATTGTTCACGTTCCAAATTGTATGGAAGTATAGGAATTGTAGACAAGAAAATGGACCTCCCCCCCTCCGTGAAACGCGATCCAAAAGTAAAAGGCTGCCAGGTTTCAAATTAGCTTCAAATAAATCATAAACTCCATTCGAACATACTCTAATACAATCAAAGCTAAAAATGTTATGAAACAGAAATATCATTACAAAAGGTTTTCTTGAACATTCAGAGTTAGAAGGAAATAATGAAGTCCGAGTAATCAGAAAGATAAAACTATGCAACCTGAGAAGGGGTAAACTAGGTTTTGGAAATTATCTAATAAAAATATTAGACCGAAAAACATCATTATAGGAAACGCTGAATAGCGTGGTTAAAATTTTAATGAATTGTCTTCTTGCATATGACCAGAAAATGAGAACACACATATTTATATTATGCTGACGTTTTGACCTTTATTGAGGTCATCATCAGCTGTGTGGAGTGATGTTAGTTTCTAAGGAGTTATTTTAGGTATGTAATTATTAGGGTTATTTAATTGTATTACTTTAATTAATCTGTGCTGATTGGATGCCATGTTTTTGTTTTGTTTTGTAGCCCTGATGACGACCTCAATAAAGGTCGAAATGTCGGAATAATATAAATAAGTGTGTTCTCATTTTCTGGTCATATGCAAGAGGACAATTCATTTATGATCACTATGGCCGATAACTCCCATACTTGGTTAGTTTTGTATAAATATTCTATAGTTCTTTCAATACTCTCGTGGTTCACGAGATTAGACCGAAAGAATAGCGCAACGCAATTGTTTTAAACTATCGCAATATTGTTTACAATAAGGCAATATCTTTTCAGTATCGATCCATGCACTAAACAATTTCTAAGAGAAATGTTGTTCTGTGAATTTTCTTAAGAGATATCGGTTCTTTCCGGTACCCAAGGTCAAAAACTGGTTCATACTGTGTACACGTAAGACACACAGTATCATTGCAAAATCAATAAGACATCAGGAGAACTCATAGAATCCATTATAACAAATTTTAAATTCAACTATAAAAGTATGAGACATTGATTATGAAACATACAATGAATATACTACAACAATTACTTTGTCCATATACCTATTATTACGAAGAAATAAATAGACAAATAAGCCAAAATTCTGGGTTAAACGTAACTTGTATTTCTGAGTACATGTTTCAGAATGAATTTGTTGGAGTAAGATAAGAAATTAAATTACGTGTACATTAAGTATTAAATTTTATTAATAATGCGATTTCCATTCCACACATTCGTACGTTCTCAAATTTGGAAGGATCCTCATTTATTTTCTCATACCGTTCGTATCCATTTCAATTAAGCTTCATATCTGCTCCCTTTATTTTATCCTTTTCATCCCACGAGACAAGACCTTCTCTACTATCTCACCGACAAATTTTAGCACACTAGGTTTTTTATATAAAAGAGTAAATAATATTTCGGACAACCCGCAATTCCTACAGGGAATTTGTATTAATGTTAAAATTAATAAACTGGGGAAGAGGGAGTAATTTTACTTCCGAAACCCCAACACTTTGTTCTATAAGCAGTTACCTTTCTTCCATATGTGTCTCACATTCAACAAAATTTCTCTTTCTGGTGATCTTGATTTCAGTGGTTATTTGGAGGTTACAAAGACTCAACAGCTCTCTTCAAACATTTAATATTATATATATTATATTATATTATATTATATTATATTATATTATATTATATTATATTATATTATATTATATTATATTATATTATATTATATTATATTATATTATATTATATTATATTATATTATATTATATTATATTATATTATATTATATTATATTATATTATATTATATTATATTATATTATATTATATTATATTATATTATATTATATTATATTATATTATATTATATTATATTATATTATATTATATTATATTATATTATATTATATTATATTATATTATATTATATTATATTATATTATATTATATTATATTATATTATATTATATTATATTATAAATCCTGGAAAAGGAACACCGTAATGTGCCTCCGGTAAGGACTTCATTAATCTTTAACATGCTTAGGAATAATATTATCTATAGTGTAGGGAATTACAGATGTTAGAAACTATTAAGAACTCTTCTGTCAGGTTTTTCTAATGACAATTAAAGATTTCAATATTGAAATGTCTTGTTTAGTAATATTTTTTCTTGCTATTGTGCATCCGGGTATTCAGTCAAAAGCATAAAATTTTATTAAAATTTGTTATATTATTTTTTACGTATTATTTATGTCTTTTAATTATTTTCATGTAGCTTGTAAACACTTTTTGTATTATGATTGTTTGTTTTTAGTACTATATATTTCCTGTAATTCAACGTTTCATATGTAGATTCACTTTTGTAATAGGAACAACAAAGTTTTGTTGTAGTGACAAATAAATATTTAAAGATATTCTCCCACTCTGAGAAACAGCCTGGTTCTAGTGTAGTGTGAAATCACGTAGCGACGCCAAGATAAGCCGCAACGCAGCATTCAGAAGGAAAAAAGGTGAGGAAGCGGTTGCAGTAGTATTGGGGTGAAATATGGGCTGTGGCACGCACGATTCAGGATGGGGAGCAAGAGGTGTTGAAGAGCGATGAAGTGGTGGAGGGGGTGGTGGAGAGGGGAGGAGAGAAGTGAAGACGCAAAGAGCGTTGCTAGGCGATGGAGTCTTTTGAAAAGACGAAGCAGATTCTACAGGAAGGAAAGAGATGTGACGAGAAAGAAAGCGAGAGAGAGATGAAGACGGAAGGGTTGGATTGGGAATGGTGTCCTCAAGGGGTTGGTTTTTCAATGGAGTTGGAATGGACGATTTTTAAAGTACGCCATCGATACTCTCGAGAAAGCGTTTTAATAAAAGACGAGTTTTGAAAGCACAGAGATGATGAAAGTCAAGTTGAATTTCTTCCGATTTTATAAAAAGTATTTAAATTATGAAGCGAAGTCAAAGGATTTAGAATCATAAATTGTACTAACTTACTCCTTAATTACTGCTGTTATATTTTAAACGAGGAGTTTAAAATTTAAGACTGAAAAAACTTAAATTGCTCTACCGGAAATTGAAAATAACGTTCCTCAAACTCTATGCGGTACAACGCTGCAATAAATGCAGGAATAGAGTTCATAGTGACAGGAAAGAAAATTTCAAGAGTTACTCTTTTGATCCCACCGTGACACAACTCAGCATAAAGATTTTCTATATTTGTATATTTTAATTTTAATTATGTTAATTAAAAAGGTATTACTTAATTTTAAAAACTTATTGACAAATAAGATTAATTATTGAAAGCAGCGATATGTATTGAATAGCTTAATTCATCGTTGAAATTACTTTTAAGTAAATTCAGGTTTAATGATTAACGCAAGTATTTTAATGTATTCTGTAAAAAAACCGAATTACAAGTCCTTTACGTAAAGCCATTATTTATGGTGAAGATTGAAGTGTGTATTTTGGCGGAGCATAAAACTTTCCCCATCTTACCACGTTTCAAAGAGTTCAAATTAAATTTTAATAAACATGTTCGCCATGATTAGACTCTCATAAACAGCGGTGTCAACGGTCCACATATAACAGCAGCTGGGCTAATATTGGAGCGACCACTCATCCCTCCTACGACACCGATGTGTGATCGGCCGCCATCATACGCCAACCATGACTTGGAGTTTGAACTCTATCCCAGACCGGAAACAAATGTATCTCAAAGAGATTAATTACATCTAAGGATTTTTAAGGGTTGTTCAACTATAACTTGAAATGATGAGTAAAAACGAAGTGATTGTCGCCACAAGGACTCCATAACTTTAATAAATATAAATAAGCTGTATTGTCAAAAAAGTGTATGACCGCGCGGGAAGCAATTAACTGAGTTACTCTCCGGAAACAAGCACCGGATCATCCCTTTAATTGCGATCAAGGGTCCCAGGACAGTGGTGGATTTAACATATATTAAAGAGGTTACTTTTATAAATACGCAATGGTATCACTTATTTCCCACATATGTCGTAGATAAGAAATCGAAACTGCAGTAAAACTCGAAATTGAAAACAACAAAATAATGAATGACATCTCATGTACCGCCCGTGTGTGAATTCACCTCTACACGAAGGAGGAAAACCGGAGAATATTTCGAGTCAGGATGGGGCTACAGAGGTAATATTGTTGCGATATTGACGTAGAATGATTATGTTTCATCAAACAGCGCTACAAAGTACATCATGTTGCAGAGCTGAATACATGATGTATAATTGGTGAGAAATTTTGAGAGAATAATCTGTGATGGATTTAATAATAATTAATCGAATAGCTTAGTATGACATCATATGTTATCGTGTCTGTATGAATCTCTCTACGACCAACGAACGTTGTCTCAAATAAACTTAAGAGAATCGCAAATTATGTTAAATTACTTTCGACAATACACATCATTGTAGGCAATGAGATTTGATTTCTTTACTTCACTGTATAAATATAAGAAATTATACGAATATTTATAAATATTTTGTGATTCGAATTATACCAATTCCATACGATATCTTGCAATTATGTTCAAATTCTGTTAAAAACTATATTTTATCACAGTATTACGCAAACGTTTTTTACAGAAACTCTAATATTTTTTACATTGCCTATGAAGACCTTGCTAGACAACGAATCTCGAGATGTCGTTTAAATATAGAGAGTGGTAAAGTTTATTGAAGTCAAGAATATACAGAATATTTTTGTTATAGAAGTTCAAAATTTGTATAATAAAAAAATACAAAATATTTATTTAATAGCGGTGTAATTAAACATTTTATCTCGTCACGATTTACCCGCCGCACGATGTCTTCCAAATATAGGCGCCGTTTCAAATAGACCTACGATTGGTCGAACGAAACTTTCGCACTCGAAGGGGAAGCAGGAGAAGATAGGCGTTGCAAACTTAACAGATCCAAAACTGGTCAGAGCGTGGGACTTAGAAAACTAAATGGGTCCTTTTTTGTTATCAGTAGTGTACGTTTAATAAGTTCATTTATTGGTTAAGTATAATTCGAATTTCGAACCTCCTAGAAGATGACAATAAATTAACCCATGACTTTCGCGTGTTGGGAATGAACGCTGTCTTTGAGAAAAATACTAGTCTCAATGGACTAGGCTCTAAGGACTTCAATATTTAATAATATATAAAAAAGAAAATGACTTTGAAAAATATAGGGGCATATAGGCTAACAGTCTTAACAAATAAAAATGTATATTTACTCATATTCGTACGAAGAATGAAAAAAAAAATAGAAAATTTATTTTGAACTGATCAGCCAGCATGATTCGATAAACATATCGTACTAACTCTGCCAGCATTAAATAAGTCTCTTCTAAATTAAATGGACGACAAAAAATTTGTTTTGTTGTATTTCTAAGGATCGTTTAACTACACAGCAGTGATAAAAATAAGTGATGTAAATTTAAATGAAGTTCATATTATTATTTTTTTAAATTACACTTTGGAATTCAAAGAAAAGTGGTAAGTCAGGGAAGAGTATTGAATTTTATAAAAAATGGTGTCTTTTGGATGTTTTAATTTATATTGTCAAGTTGTGCGCAGATTCACTCCCGTATATTTTTTAAACTTTGTCCGTATATTCTTTCTAAGAACACTAAGTAAAAGAACATTCGTGAATATAAACATTTTACGACAAAGATGATACAGCTCACTCTTTTATATAAGTTATTATACTGAGTTAATATCTATCAAATACTTGTTAGTTACACACTCTGTCCTTTAGTGACATTATATTACATCAGCAAATACGGAAAATTTACGATGAAATAACACAATAAATTGAATCATTTTCCATCAATATAAAATATTATGACTAATTAAGAGGAAAAGTTTCTTCAAATCCGCGGTTAAAAACTACCTCCTGCACCAGTGCTTCTACAATATAAAAGAATTTATTCATTTTAATACATGTTAAATTCGTCTTGTACTTTATCACGCCATTGCTGTAGTACTTTTTATATAACTTATAACAATTTCAAAAACTATTTTCTTGCATGATTGTATTGTCTTATGGCTCATATTAATTTAGTTTTATGTGTACTCAACTTTG
>NNCF01126812.1:209786-235130 GCA_002313205.1 Laupala kohalensis | reverse complement strand
GTACGGTTTTTTGTCAATAAATTTATTATTATTATACACACTTGTATAGTATAATAAAGTGTAAAATGCGTAAAATAAAGTGTAGAAAACAGAAAAGAGTTATGGTAAATACTCATGTGTGAATAGAACCACTGTTGACTGGAATAACTTACCTGCACCAACATTTGCAATCTTGCTAAAATGACTAAAATGTTTCCGCAACCAGTTTCTTGCTTAATCGAATTAGGTGAAGTGAATGGTGTCCACGCGTACAGAAAATTCTCAGAGTGAAGTGTGGTGTAGTGAGGAAGATCGTTCAAAGCTACCTTGCTTTGGCTACCTTTATTTTACTTGATAACATTGTTGTTTATTACATCTTTGAAACAAATTTTACGTTAACTTTGTAGCGGGGAGAATATGATATATTTATATGATTTGGAATTCGAAACATTAAATAGTATACTTTTTTAAGTGTTATTGATTTTAGCATTGTCATAAAATATTTTCAGGTTCTTATGTATCACAGGATAATTCGGAATACTATTTTTTTTCTCGACAAACACGCCACGTTACGTATAAATTCTGGCATAGATTTAAAACATTAAGTTATTCCCCCCATATGTGACATATTTTTTATGTAAAATGCACTGTAACACGCGGACAGTAAAAATATCCGCGGGCCGCATATGGCCCGTAGGCTGCCAGTTGGACAGCACTGTTTTAAATCAATGATTAAATTGATGTAGATTATTTTCCTGTTTCAATTAAATAGTCTCATCATCAAGTTTCAAATACACGTGTCACGTTTTCTAGAAATAAACTTTAAATAAAGTTTTAATTCTACTTGTCAGAATATTAAAAAAAAATACATTTTAAAGAACACTTAATATTTGCAGTACCTATCGTACATCATGTTATTGACCATTGTAACACTGGTGTCCCCATGTTTGTTGGATACATTCTTGTCGACGAATGACAACAGTCCATAAGAGAGTATACCAAAATCTATAAACTACAGATTTTTGTGATACATGCTACCCCACTTCTGAAATAAAGTAAGCGTTTCACGTAATTTTGAAAACAACTGTGACATATACTGCTACACGCTTTTCATTTTCTTTACCAACTGTACAAAGCATTCTATTGATGAAATGTGATTAAACACAAAAATACGTCTAATGCGAATGTTGTGTGTGCACGTACTATTCAAACAATGTATTCTGATACTAACACTCGTGTCCCCGTGTTTGGTGTTGTGATGTGATTAAACCTTTGTTATAATTAAGTATAAAAACAGCGCGTTTACATGTAAAATCGTGATGATATTTTATTATTTCTTTACTTTTGGAAAAATTTCTGAAAATACATTTTTTCACTGTAAGTTTCCCCTTTAAAATAAGATTTTAGAATAATGAATTCAAAGTGGGCATTTATAACACCTAAGTCGTCCATCAAAATTTCAAGTTCCTTTTGTGTACTGTTTCTTTTCTGTTTGATGAATGTATTCATTTAGAAAAACATTCTAAAATTTCGCTTTATTTCGCATTTTTTAAATTTAAACTTCTAAAATTCCAAACTCTTTTTTAAAATCTTTGATTATACATTACGTACAAAAATCGAGATGATTTTTCAATTAGTTCGTAAAATATCACGAAATACTATACTATGTATTAGCGCTAACTATAAACACCAGAAAACATGCAACATTATAATAATTAACAAAGTAGAATGATTTCAATTATTAAAGTAAGTTGAAAACACAATTTAATTCGGAGAGGTGTGTATGTTCATAATATGTTTATTTTTGTGTAATGTATTTTCATAACTAAGTAAAAAGTAGTTATAGCAGCAGTTTCATTCTATAGAAACAAAACAATTTCTTATGTTAAATACTTGAAACTGTTTACAGATTCCATATTTGTTAATATCATTTTCGTATCTTGAATTGTATACGTAATATCGATGAATAAGCCAAATTTTCTCTGGGTGTCTTCTCGGCTGATGGAGACGAGATCAGATACAAAACTTAAAATATATAAATAATTTTATGAGGCTTAGATTTATACTCTCGCAAGCTCTAGTTTCTTAAAAAATTACAAAATATGCTGTTTTATATTTTTAATGTCTGTTCTTTACTAGACTACAAATTATTTAATTGTAACTGTAAACTAATGAGTAACATCACTTCCCACCCATGCGCGTGAACTTGAGAGTATTCAAAATGTTAAGAATTCCCAGATATGCTTACTGTTTCGAAATGATCGTGCAGGTAGCGGATTGAAAGCACCTGAGACGATCAGCCAACTCTTGCGTGCAGGTGTGCCACGCGCTTGCGCAGTTCAGCAAAATTGACATTCCCGCTTTGAAGATATAGTATATTCTTCAGTTACCGGCAAAAGGCCGTTGTGTAAACAGCGAATGTATACAAGCTGCAACTCCCTCGCAAAAGGGTAGTTTAAAATTACCCCACCAGATAACTCCAGTGACCAAGCTCACGAAAGGCCAGCAAAATAAATTCAGAATTCTTGCATCAGAGAGCGTGGCTGTCGCTAGACCTTGACAGTCGAATGACGATGGACTTTCATCTGTTTTAGGCTGCTTCTTTTACGAGAAACGAGATAGATACGTATTGTATCTCATAAAATTCGTTTTATGTTAATTTTTTCATATTGAAACATTTATCTAAAATTCACATTATAAATAGTGTGAATTATTTCTTAATTTCAAGTTATTATTAGCAGAGCAATCAAAACTTCCGAACAATGAAATTTTATTTTTTATAAGCTCCAATGAGATTAATTCTACTTCCACAATAGGTGTATTT
Source organism: Laupala kohalensis (assembly GCA_002313205.1). Classification (NCBI taxonomy): domain Eukaryota; kingdom Metazoa; phylum Arthropoda; class Insecta; order Orthoptera; family Trigonidiidae; genus Laupala; species Laupala kohalensis. The sequence goes on along the minus strand of NNCF01126812.1, from coordinate 232,327 downwards.
TTTATTGAAGTGATCTTCTTTGCATTCACACTTGTGAAAACGCTATTCCTAGGATTCTGCTTGCAGCTCACAACTTCAAGCTGATTGTACTCCGGCAGAATTTTGTGCTTTGTGTTAAACACTTACTATTTTTTGTGATTATGTAAGTATCGACATCTTTCTGATACATGACAAATTATTCTAATTTCTTCAAAGACCTTACATTCTTCGATCTTTTGTGGTCACGAAAAATGTAACAACATATATTACTTATAGAAATCTAGGGTGGTAACGGTTCAGGTAAAATCTACAAATATTTGTATTGTCCAGAAAGAATTGTTTGTATGAAATTATTAATGAATCGGTGTAATTATTTTGTTAAGTTTAATATTCAGAGATGCTTGCTTTTTTTATTTCCGAAATAATGTACAAGGTAAGTCTATTTATCGTAAAAAATCGACATACTTTTCACATCTTTACGATTGAAATATAGGAGAGAAAATCACTATTATTGTTAATGATGTTTCATCATAAATATCCTGCCATGAAAATCTTATGCTAAAAGATTTACCTGTGAGATAAGTTTTTCAAAATTAATATAAAATAATATTTATATTTCAATTGACAGCTATCTTCACAAAAAAATGGAAAAGAATCGCTGGTATACGTTCACTAAATTTTTCATAAAGGAATGGTTTTCTTGCATATATGCCAAATAAAACAACATTAATATTTCGTTACGCCGACGTATTGACCTTTATGGAGGTCATCATCAGAACTAAATTGACTATTTACAACATAACATCACTCCACATTCCTCACTCCCCTTACACTTAAACCATAATACACATAGCTAATGTATTAACCACAGCATACCCTGATGATCACCTCAATAAATGTCAAAACGTCAGCGTAATGAAAAACGTTGTTTCGAATAAGTTTCGTTTTAATAAACGTTTAAAACGATCGCGCAGGCAACAGATTAAGTACACCTGAGACGATCAGTCAACTCTTGCGAACAGGTGAGACTTGCGCCTGCGTACTTCTGCAGAATCGACATTCCCGCTCTGAAGATAGTAATAAATAATCAGTACGCAGTGAACCACATTGCTGTTGACTCTGCGAGATCGGCTTGTCGCAGAAAAGAGCTGTTCGACTGAAGCCACCAGGGCGCGCCAGTGACCGATCTAGGTTATTAGCTCTCAAAGGAAATATTTCAGAATTCCTTTCACAGAGAGCGCAGCTAACGCCCTTCGCAGACAGTCGAAGGACGATGGCATTCATTTGTTTCGAGGCTGTTTTTTTACGAGAAACGAGGAGAAGACTGAAAAATACGAATTGTATCTTATAAAATTCGTTTTTTGGTCATTTTTTCGTATTGAAACATATTATTAATATTCACATTATAAATAATGTGAAAATATTTCTTAATTTCAACTCATTATTGGCATAGTAATCAAAAACTTCACGAAAATGAAATCTTACTTTTTATAAGCTCCAATGATTTTTTTTTATTAATTCTGCTTCAACATTAGGTGTATTTTTTTATTGAAGTGATCTTCTTTGCTATTTATTCTTGTTAAAAACCTGCTCCAGGAGGCTGCTGCTTGCGCTGTGTCTGGACTTGCTGTCTTCTTGCAGATATTTTGTGTTTTGTGTTAAACAACAGTAATGTTTCATTTGGCCCATATGCAAAAAACAAAAAAACAACAACATTCTTTTATGATCATTATTACTTATAACTCTCATACTTACTACTTAACTTTTCGTTCCAACTGCAATAAATAAATAAAATTAGTGGTGAAAGTACTACTTTCCACTTTGCTACTTGTTTTATTTTTTCTCCGTGAAAATTGATAACACATTGAACTATGGAACCCCTGTAAACATTCGAAATTACTACGGTTTTACAAATAAAATAACTAAAGTTAATGCGAAAGTTAGGGAATTGTTAAAGTGGATCAGATGTTAGCTTGCGTCATGAGCTGTTCATATACCGTACGTATTACAGGATCGTGCTGCGTTATACAAAAATTAATTAACATAGAGCCACGGCCCGGAAACAATGAAATTGCCTTTTGGGACAAGTATAGCCCACAGGTAATCCAAACTTTTCGGATTTCAAAAATTAGTTGACATCATCTCATCACATTAAAATTGTTACGCTACTGAAGAGCATTATTTTTGAGTCCATTAGTATAACATATCATAATTTGTTCTTTATATTGGTATAAGGCAGATTTATTTAAAGGGTAAATTCACACAAGTTTTAATTTAGTTGTGACAATGCATAATCTCCTAAATCCAAGTAATGAGCTCTGAGACCTATGAGATTTCCATAAATGTGAAATAATAAAATCTATGTCAATCATTGTCATGTAAATTGAACATTAATTAGAGAGTCACGTCGGACGTAATATGCCTGAACTAAAATAATGAGACCTGCAAACAACTGTTCTATTATATTCAAGTTATAACAATGCGTGGATACTAATATTACGAGTATAATTAATTTCATCAAATCCCATTGAAATTTTAGATTAATTCAGGAAATTACAAGTTCTTGAATTTTCAAAACAAAAATAAGTACTCGAATATCATATTTTATAGGGTAGTACGTTATTATATATTTGTTGCCGTTGCATGGTAATTTTAACATATCGTTGGTTCCTTTCAAGAAACGTTTTTCTTCTGAATCTTCGCAGAATTGTTTTTTCTTCCATTGAATTCATATTCCTCGTTTATGATTATCACATAACTCCAAAACGTACTGTGTTTCCATTAGGTGATATTATCACGTTGGATTTTCCAACAGAGCAAGATAGTAGGTATATTATATATTTTGACATTGAGTCCTTTCTCCATATAAAGATATCCAAGTGACTGGGCATTTACATAATCGTGTCGTCGTATAGAGAGAAACCAAAATTTGAGGTAATACGCTTAAAAATATAGTAACATCATCAACTCATAGAGCAAATATTTATTACATAAAACATTACGATTATTTACTTATCTTCTATATCTACATATTTTTCCACATTACATCACACTATTTTCCTACTTGATTTACATTAATTGAAGAAGTCCATCATCCTAGTTAGATTCTTTTTCCCCATTCAAAGCACTTAGCTGACTTTGTTCAAAATCCGCAAATAACTGAAGCGAATAAAGCTTGAACTGAAATTAGCTTGAACGAGTGAAATACTATCGTTATAAGGATAGAGAATGAATAAATACATCACTGTATAGCCTAGCATACAACCCTAGTTCATTTATTCGTTATAGTGAGATTATCATAGAAATCTCTAAGATTGCGGTGAATCTCACCGCCAGGTAACAGATAAATCATGTTACGTCGAATGAAAATGGGAAACGGGACCGGGATTCGAACCCGGGACCTTGAGCTTTACGCGCTCATGCGCCTACCGACTGCGCCATCCCGTTCGCTTCTCGGGCCCGTCTACCATTCTCATTCAACTTGTGAAACCCAAATACCTCTGAGGTGGTCTCGTAGAGACTAAACTCCTCATCTGAGGCGACTCCCTTAGGAAGTACTTTATTTGGGTAGTATTTTTCCATTTCTGGTTCACAAACATAGAAATCTCTTAGATTGCGGTGAACCTCACCGCCAGGTAACAGATAAATCATGTTACGTCGAATGTTGGTAGGCGCATGAGCGCGTAAAGCTCAAGGTCCCGGGTTCGAATCCCGGTCCCGTCTCCCATTTTCATTCGACGTAACATGATTTAGTGAGATTATCGTTAACAAGAGAGACTACTGTTTCCTTTTAATACAAATACTGGAGTTTATTTCCTTGTTACCTACTATTTTCAATCATGATGGAAAATACCTCTCTGTCCAGGCACATAGAAAGTGAAGTAACTTGAGGATATTCAATCTGTCATCAATATTAAGAGAATTTTACTGATATAGTTAAAAATGTTTTTGTTCTCCATAATTACGTTACGAAAAGAGCAGGTACACATTCAGCATAACAAAACAAAACAAAACAAAAATTTCATGTAGAATGTCACATCTTTAACTTTGCAAAGCTCTTTGTTATGATCATTAACGATTTAACGGAGTATCTCTTAGAGATAATATAAATGCACCAGTCTTAGAAATCTCAGGAAGAACGATACCAGGACTCCTTTTTGAAGACGACCAAGCTATTTTCTCATGAATACAGCTCTCGTGATGTATTGTACATGATTTGTCATGTGCATACTGCGACTGAAGAGTGTGCGCGATCAAGTGTCAATTAGAAACGCTGATATCGTAAAAGAAAAATGGATGGCCATTCCAAGACAGAAGGTCAGAGAAGAAGGAGAATGAGGAAAGGGTAGATGGTTCAAATTTTTTAGAAGGGATGTCAAGTAATAATGGAGGAAGTAGGGGAGATGGGTGCCCAAAGTTGGGACGGTTTTGGAGTTTAAGACGTTGCAAATGTTTAATCACTTGCTCGCTACTATGAAAGTATGGGACGTAGAGTTCGAAAAAAACAATTAACGAAACATTTCGTAATTCTAATGACCGAGGGCTCTAGTGACCTTGATGTTGGCGAGCCCTAAAGCCCCAATAAAAAATCTAAAGACCCAATGTATTAACGAAATGATTGGAGCGCTTCAGGTTCAAGAAGGTCAAATCCAGATCAATATAGAGACATGAACTTTTAGCTCAGATGGACGAAAATATAAAAGTCGTGGATCGGATATAATTAAATATTATTTAAATCTAACTATTCGAGAACAGACGGGAGTCAACAGAACATAGTGCACGTTTAGATGCGTGCAATATACAAATTAAGACAGTTGAGGAACGCGTGGAAAGAGAAATCGATAGCATGTAGGCCAATGCCAGTGAAATACGTAGGGACTCTAGCCAGCATCGAAAAAGGCGTTTGACGGGTGTGATAATGTAACACTGGACGGATGTGATAATGGACATCATTAGACATAGGTACGCTACTGGTTGACAGACTAGCACTGGAAAGAAATTAAGAATTCCATTTAGTTGCTATTAGGAATAAATTAAATTTCCTGCTCACTGGGGACCCACACCAGAACAAATTCTTTGCATGGTAAATTTCCTAACCCACGAGAATTTGCCTATTCCTTGTTTCTTTACATCTTCTTTGAGTGCCGTAATCGTGTACTTTATCTCAAAGTAATTCGGATAAACACGATACCCTTAATAGAGACATCTCAGAAAATGTTAATTCCAAAGGGCTCATAGGAATTCTGCGACTACCTCCGACGACGAAGTTTCACAGTAAACTTCATTTGAGTTGTGATAACTTTCAGTCAGGTGAAAATGACGACAAACCTGGAATCGACCACGGGACTTTGCATTGATCGCAGGGGTGTTAACCACTACACCACCCGTTCGCCTTCCGCAACTGTACACCACTTCCACCTAGACCTAAACCCCGGAAGACCTCAGACACATCCCCATACAGGAGTCCCGGATTCGATTCCCGGTTCGTCGCCATTTTTACCCATTTTCTTCTCCACGAGTAGGGAACACGGAAGAAATATATTTATTTGATTTATTTATTTCATGTCTTATTTATGAGACGGCAAGGTCCAGGCCATAAACGCTCCTCTCTCACCTACCCATATTATGTGGACGAAGGAATTAAGAAGAGATGATGGATTGTCGGGGAAAGAAAGATACTGAACCTACAATTGTGGAGTAGATAATGTCAACTCCTGTTGAAAATCTCACCCAGTTCATCCGATCACAGGATGAAACCCACACTCTTCCGCTCAGCATTGCGCAGAGAGAGAAGACCAGGGTGTTAGTAAATGCCTCCTGCGCTTACTTCAATATTACAAAAATAACGTGACTTGACGAGTCTTTGTTTTAAACTATTTTAACCGATTTTGTCAAGCGATCTAACTGGATGACATAACTTTTCTTATTCCAACTAACTCAGCGAGATGTTTTTCCATTATAAACTTTTTTAAAGAAAGAAGTTGACTATTTTAGTCATTTGATCTTAGACTATTCGGTAGTGTGTTTGAATCATACGTAGTTTATCAAATTTGTGGTCACGAAAAGCATCTTATTACTTGACAATTTTTAAAATTAAAGATCAGAAAGGCAAATGAAAATTAGATACTATTCACTTGCAACACAAAAGAAATCCCTCTTCACATATTACCAATTTCCTTTCTCAATAAATGATACATAACGCCTCCTCCCCATTCTTCATTTCTTCAGGTTCCGTTACCCTCACCTTCCTAATTCAGGTACCATAGATCCCGACATCTTCTTAATTCACCCTTAATCTCTCCTTGCATTTCGACAAGACCCTGAGAGGTATTCTGAGGTATATCTATTATATAATTGACTTAAATAATTGCATTTTTTCAAAATTTACCAAATTTAACATGTTATGTGGGACATTATTTCGCCTACCATCCATTCCATACCTTAATAAAATGATTACCCTACCTGTTCACTGTCAACGTACAAACGTTATTTAATTCTTTGGTGAACACGCTTAATTTCAAATTCTCACTTCCAAACATGTTCTTGATAAGCATGTGAATGAATGCGAATATCTATTTCCTCAGAATAATTTTCATTATCAAATCCTTCAAATTTCTCATAAATTATATTTTATTTAAATGTATGCATGAAGAAATTATTTGTTTAATGTTTACGTACTTATTCTGCAGTCATGTACTAACTTGATTGCAAACTTTTATTTACGAACAAATTCAATTGCAATTAAATTATTTGATAATACATTAATTGATAGTTTCCTGACAGTGCTCATAATTCATCATACAAATTTCAATTGTTATCAGCATATTATTGATCACAAAATTTGACCGATCGTGACAGATATTTTTTGCTTTTACGTAGAAAAGATTACCACGGTACAGTGATAACGTTGACAGCGTAATGAATGAATGAATGAGTAGTACGTACGAATGCATAATATACAGTATAAATCTGTGATCTCCCGAGATCTTCACGTTCCTTAATTCAACTGCAACAAATAAGAAAATGGAAGATATGGATCTTATTCAATTAAAAAATAACTTTAAGTAGGGTTATAGTGAAAAAAATTGACCCAATAAAGAGTTTTTTTAAGTATATTTCTATGTGTCTAATTGACTGACTCAATAGCAACATATTTTGGAGGACTAACAATGTCATGAAGAGATTACTAAACAACTCAATCACATCTAGCTGGTATCATGACATGTCGCAATGTAATTCAACCCATTCCTGTATTTCATTATGTGGAAGATTGTGTTAACACAACACATTCCAAGCATATGTGTTTCAAGTCGGACCTCCCTACTTTGAAGATTGTTATACGTAACTCTACAAACACATTCTTTAGATTTAAAAATTGTTGCGAAAAATAATTTCCAAAAGCAATGTTGGACGCAAAATTCATTATAAAATGGTTCATACAACGATACGTAAATTAATTTTTCACGATGTATTGTTTATATGGATGAAAATTTATCCTCATTCACAAAGTTTCTATTTATTTTTCAAATATACAATTACGGAAAATCAAAACAGCCATAGAATAAAACAATTCTGGTACAATTTCATACCCTATATGCTTTTCAACTGTGCAAGCATTGGTAGATAAAGAAAAAATGTGAATTTAAGGGATCATTAACTCCATTCCTTCCAGTTCCGCTTGAGTTCCCCTTGAAAGCGATTCATTGAGGTTAACGTTCCTTGAATGCAATCAAAGACCTGCACATTTCGATAAACGGTTTTTTACTGGGTGAGCGCATTGAATGATGTTGTGTTAAAATGTGTTATTCATACACGTGATGTATGTATGAATAAAATGTAGTTTTATTGTATGATGTCAAAGGAAATATAAATTAAAATTATTAATATTAACTAAGTTTTATAAAGAATTTCAATATTTTTCATAGAACTAAAGATCCCCGCAACAACGTAAGGTTTTCTTGTATCAACTCTAATATGTTCACTAGCACAGCTTGGAAGTACTGTCTATAATCCTCCAAAGAACGAATGTATGTGGGTGATTCTACGGAAATAAGGAAATTTGCGGAACACAAAGGAGTGACATCCACGAACAAGCGCTTCACGTTTTCATTAGATCCAACGTGTGTACACAATACGACTGAGATTATCGAGCAATAAAGCAGGTAACATAGGTTTCGACGGGAACCCTCATGGTTGTCACCGCATCAACCACCCTGTAAGGCCAACGTTACTTTAACAGGCGTGAATTTCAAAAAAACGACAAAAGAGTGAGGAAACAGTTGTCAATAAATTATTATATGTGTCATGCCCATTGAATGTGATTATGTTAAATGACCTCATTCATTTATGTCAATATGCTGTACTAGCGAAAAATTAAAAAAAAATATTTAAAATCTATAAGTGTTTTGGAGATACGTTTCGCAATTTCTGTAAAATACTCCACATATCGTTATTACACTTTTTCGATACAATTCGATATAGGAGTAAGAAAAAAAATTAATACAATTTATCGGGAAATTCAAATAAGAAATAAATATTTTTCAATATTTCTTAAAGAGTTTGAGATACGTTACCTCTCAATTATCTCAAAAGAAAATAAATATAGAAACAATTCGATTGGATTTTTACAGTAGTGTTTCATTATTATAAGAAAACTCCAAAAACGTTTAAGTATTTTTTAGTCCAAGGGTTCATTTTGTTTTAGATTCCAGACAATAATTTGTTAAGAATGCTATGTATATTGTTGCTTTATTGTATTGCAGGAAGTAACATTCATTTCCCACCACATAAAAAAATTCGAAGAATGTGGTATGTCACGTATTCCAGCAGCAAAATACATGAAGGAAATAAAGTGACTACACCCAACAATTTTGCAATAAAAGTTGACAGATTACTTTGATGTTGGGATGTCTTCATTCTTGGGACGACATTTGTCGACCGCTGTAAACTTTGCATCGCCATTGACAGAGTTCCTAACATTCTTCATTTTTACTCGTTTTCTAGGAAGCAAACTAAACTCTCCGCTTTCTGTTACAAATGCAAACCTGAAAAGAGTTTTCACACAGGAGAAAGGTTCAAATAACAGTAGAGGTTTGGACATAAAACAAAATGTGAAAATTGCGAGTACGACAATCTTCATACATGAATGACGCTGGTTGTCTTTTTCATATATTAGATGCGTGCAGATGAATCCTACCCAGTTTCTTTGAACTTTACTATTATTTTTTCCTCCTTTCACGATAGAAAATATTACTTGGAGAGAAATACGTGACGTATTGTATGTTACATTAATTTTAAAATAGTATATGAAACATTTNGTATTGTATGTTACATTAATTTTAAAATAGTATATGAAACATTTTGAGTCCTAGCGAGAGAGACGAATTAAAAATTGAGAGAAAAAATAATGGAAATTATGAAGTTATAAGAAAATTATTCAACTCCTTGCGAGAACATAATGAAACTACATTTCCTAGATATACAGGAGATTTAACAATTTCGATCTAGCGTTATCTTGTATATTTTAAAATAGTGACCTTATTTTCTTATTCTATTCTTCGTATATGCCACATTTAATGATGATTTATATTGAATAATACTATCATCTTTGTATGTCGAGGTTCGGTGTTGGTAGTATACACATTATTGTATACAAATATGTAGTCATACTATTCAGTTTTTGATTTATTAAATCATGTGGCCTTTTCGGCCGCGTAGTGGCCATCATCAGAGATATTACAAAAATAAATAAATATATACAAAAGCCATTTTGTGATTGACATATAGGTTTGAAGAAAAATTATATAAAATATTTACATATTAATTACTAGTTGCCTCAAAACATTATAAAAATACTGAGGATAAAGTAAATTTCAACCTGGAAATCAATTTTACACAATAAAGAAATACGAATAGAAGCAATATAGACTGCGAAAAACTTTTTTAAAAAATACTGTTCCACGCATATCAAATATGCACTATTCAACCTTATCTCACATGGATTAGATACAAATTATTTTCAATGTGACCACTTTTTCTATACCCAAGATTTTGATTTACCGATGGGATCTCCCCTATCTCCGCAAAATTGCTGACATATTTATGAATAACCTAGAAAAGCGGATATTAACTTTCAATTANTTCAATGTGACCACTTTTTCTATACCCAAGATTTTGATTTACCGATGGGATCTCCCCTATCTCCGCAAAATTGCTGACATATGAATAACCTAGAAAAGCGGATATTAACTTTCAATTATCCATTCCTCAAAAACAATTTATTTTGGTACCGCTACCTGGATGATATCATTACCTTGTGAATACAAACTCAACACAACTCGTACAATTCACATCCATTAATTCTTTGCACCCGACTATCCAGTTTACTACAGATATTGAAAATATCTGATACAGATATCTAGAACATTCAATTTCCTAGATCTTACTATTAGACTTGTAAATAACCGACACGACTTTAATATTTTCAGAAAACCTACCCACACAACACCTCTTCACATTTATCTACTCATAAACACGCATCTTTCCATTCCATGATACACAGACATTTCCATACTACTCTCTAGAGAAATACAATTAAAGAAACTCAGACAATCTAAAAAATAGCATTAAATGACGGATACGATGGATGTTTAGTAGATTCCATTATCAGGAAGAAGTTATATTATGTTCAAAAGAAACAAATATTATCCCTTTACCACCTTCAAAATAATACTATTAACAAACGTCTCACCATCCCATACATTGGACAAATATCCCTAACAATTGCCAACTTATTCAAACGAAACAATTTAAAAACAACATTTTACTCCCTTCACATCCTCCGGAACATTCTATGACAAAAGACCAAATTCCTACCTCCAAATTAAGTGGTGCACTCACATGCGCAGAATTTACCGGTGTATTCATCAGTCAGACGAGGAGAAACTTAAGAAACACAAAGATTAGAAGAACACATCCGCCTTCAAATACAACACACACTTCACACTTCGCGACACTCCGAATAGAGAACAATCACATTTCACACAGATAACAATTTCCACATTTTAGAAAGAGAAGGCAAATTTTGGAAAAGATTAAAACAGGAAAGAATACATATTCACAAAAATCTAAATAATCCTTCTATCCTTACATCAAACCACTAAATTCCAGACATCTGTCCTCTCCTAAAATTAACCTTACAACACTTGTCACACAACACAATATATGTGGGTATGTATTTTTGTAAAATTGATTTTCCTAGTTGAAAAATATTGTATCCTCAGTATTTTTCTAATTTTGTTTTGCGACAACTATTAATAAATTTTTCAATATACTATATAATTTTTCGTCAAATCTTACATGTCAATCACAAAATTGCTTTTCTCTATATATGTTTACTTTTGTAACAGCACTGATGATGACCGCCAAGCTGCCAAAAAGGTCTCATGATTTAATTATAGTATGACTTTATATTCTTTATGCAATCATCTTCGTTTTTATATCACATTATATCACACACGAATTAAATTCAAATACATCGTTTTCAATGAACATAAAACATCGTATATTTCAGTAATATATACATCACAATATTTACACAATTACTAATATAAACATTTTAGGTCCATAATTAAAACAAGTGCACAAGACAAATCTGAAAAAACACTTATGCGGGAAAATAATCAATTTTTGTTAGCAGGAAATTCACATGAGTTTTGGCTACATCGATAATTGTTTTGTGGAATGAACATTTTCTTGAGCAATACAGTCAGTTTAATTAATTACTTACAAAAGCTTTGGTTAGGTAATAGGAGGCACGTTCACTCGTTATTGACACTCTTGCACCATGTTTTTCGAGACTGAAAACTTAAAAATTTTACATTAAATACGGATTACATCGATTTGATTATTCCAAAACTGAAATAGATGATAAGATTGCACATTAGTGTTGTATTTGTAATATTTCTTCACACTTAATTTTGGAAATTGATATCAAAGAAGTCTGTTGTTGTTTGAAGATCTACTTGGAACGAAACTCGTCCTCTTCAAACGGTCCATCAACTTTAAAAGCAGCTCACGTACTTCGTGTCTCTCTTCCATTCGCAGGCCACGGGAGTTCTTGTCTATATCGCTGGCCAGTTGACACACCAGAGACCGAAAAGTGCGCGAGAATTGTCGGTGGGAAACGCGCGTGATGTGACAGACGAATGATGCGTGGATGCAAGCAGCCTCAGCGGGGCTCTAGCCGAGGCGGTGCTCGCCCATCCACTCTCTCACTCACTCTCCAAACCCTAGCAAGACTCGTCATTCAGAACTGCTTCCTTTCGCTGACGATGTAGAGCGCAGGCGGAAACACCTTGGAGATACGGGTTATGGCTCTTCCACTTTCTAGATGAGGCAATTAACCTACACATATACTCACACACGTAGTGCTTACGCCATAACTAGCGAGGTAGTTTGCAACAATCTTACCCTTCAACAGACTTCCGGATCTTTGTTTGGCTGAAACACTGCCCACCAAGGGAATAGAGGTAAAGGAGAGAGCAGAAGAATGAAGTGGGAAAGGTCTCCTTCCGTCGTTTCCTTCATCTCACTTCACCCTTCGGCTCGGCCAACTATTAGAAAAAGTTCCACGTCACGAAAACTATGCTGATTCAACGCCAACCCAGGACCGTGTGTGGCTTTAGCCATTACATGCACCCTGTGACAGCGTGCAACACAGCCTGCTCAGATTGTGTTGATTCAGTGACGTCGTACTGAGTCGCGCACGGGCCTCTTCCTTTTAGTCGACAGCGATCTTACGGTTATTGAGGTGAGAGTATGGAGAAGCCATTAAATCGTGATCGGAAAAAGTTCTTTTTACGTATTATAGCTATAACAAACTTCTATAGTAAGAACACATATTGATACAACCACACACCAGAAATGACTTACTCAAAAATAAGCTCTGATTTCCTTTTGCTCATAATGTGGAATAAAAACGAGACTTAAAACAAAATGTATCTTCTCTTAGCAGAAGTGTCTGGATCGTTTTAGTACATTCATAAGAGTTCTTTTTAATTTACAACGCGTTCCACTCCAGTGTCTATTAATTAACATTAATTCCGTATTAATTAGCGAAAACCCAGCTTAGTAACATGAAAAGGTGCGCTTCGCATTTTATTACAATAATTACCAATATTTAGTTTAAAACACTTTTATTAGTTAGTGAAAACTTCGACTATTTATTTCTTCATCAGATTTCGTTTTTTAAGAGGAAATAATTCTACTTAATATTGGCCATGTCCTAGTTAAAAAGTTCTTAAAACTTTCGACTCTGGGAAAAATTAAATTATTTAATTTATTAAATAACTTTTTACACAACATTCACTTTATGAAAAAAAAACGTCGGTGGACTAACAAAAGGCAGGTCCCAGTTTGAATGTACTATAGGTACCGGATTCGCTCAACTGACCAGAGTCGAGCGCTCCACAGGGCCACGGGAGAATAAATGGCGAAATATATGAGTGTTTCAATTGACTCATTAATAATTTCCTTAATCTCGGTTATCATTCGTGACGTACTATCCTTTGCATTTTTGAGAATCTAAGCTTTTAATTGACCACCAAATGGGAATTTAACAGTACATCAAAATATTTCTCTAGAGTTGGGTCAAAAAAATAGGATACAAATATACAAATATAATAAACACCAATTTAATAATAAAATTCTTTTTCTCTCGAAATTGAACGAAAAATTTGCATAAAATACCATTAAACAATTGTATCTGACAAACTATGTTTCTATGAAGTGACGTGTACAGTGTGTTGTTCCGGACACATGTGTTTTGAGTCTTCACAACTTTATTAAAATCTAAAACTAGGTCTAAGTTTACCTACTCTTCCCTCATCATACCACATACATTTTAAAAATTCCTTTCACGAGAAAATGTTCTAAACCACCACCTTTGCTCTACTGAGTTAGTGATATTGTCAAATTTATAAGAAAAAATGTTCTCCCACGCAATCACGCTTAAACGTAAGGAAATTGAGTCAATGATAAAATTAATATTCAACTTCAGAATATAGTAAGAAATTCTCATATCAAAATTGCACAAACTATTCAAAACATTATGAGATGGAATTAGTACTAGGCTCAGAGGTATGTAATAAATTAACTGTTTTTAAACTCTCTCTGTTGGCAGTAAAATGATAGCAAACAGAGAAGTACCGTCTCAGTTTTCTCTCGGGTTTTTATGTTCCATCATATTGTATTCAGACATCTATACAACTTCCGTCCTGGAATTTTCACTCATCTCGCGGAGACGAGGTCGCCCTCTAAAATACACCCTGCGCTCAACGTCGCAGTTTTGGAATACGTCCACGTCCACCTCACAAATTCAGTAGAGAAGTGTTTCACGTCGATTTCCTGCTTGGCTTCAGCCCTCGTTTAGTTCACGTCCACACCCTCAGTATATATTATCACACGATTGGGATGAGCTCCAGTATCAACAATGTATTTTCAAAGTTGTTAAGGAAAGGGGTTTTTACTCTCGTTGCAAGAACCAACGATTAAGATAGGATTGACACCAACAAAATCACAAATCTATGACAAGGGTATCAAAAACCCCGGATTTTGCAACTTAAGCACGGATATTATTATGTAGTCTGATTTCAATTCTTCGCAACAATAAAATAATTTTAACTTGTTATAACGAGTCATAAACTGAATAATAAGTAAAGACGTGTTTTCACATTAAGAAAAATCCTGTTTTAATCAGATAATGTAAGAACAAATTACTTGGTACTTCTCGGTATTGAAAAGAAAAATAGCTTTACTGTATTGAAAAAAATATAAATACTTCATGAACAAGAATTCTAATTTGATCTCTCACATAAAAACTAAAAAGAAGTGTTTACACTCTGCCGAATATAATGTAACTCTTGTTAAAAAAAGAATCATCTAAAAATTAAAAGAGTAATTCTAGCTTACGTAATAATTCGCGTAGCTGTCGCAACGTCACCTGAGAATTTCGCAAAGTATGTGTACGATCGCGGCGACTAGTCTTCGTTGCTTTGTGTTTTAAAAAAATCCAGACGGTGTAGAAAACCCCGCCCGGTCGCTCCCTGGACACCCTTCAAACAAGGACAAATTCGGGGAATTCCTAGATTACGAAAAGTTTTATTAATGTATAAATTAACGTTTTCTTTTAAAATTTTCAGAAGATTTTATCGGTAGTTTAGTCATTCTTGGCTCATAAAATTGTGACATCGAATGGACGGACGAAAACGAAAAAAATATATTGACTTCCGCGCGCGGCTACTGTAACCAAGTATCACTGATTTCCTAGGTCCATTTCGTGCTTATTCTCGCGTGCATTAACAAATTTAAAGGGAAACATTCAGCGTGAGTTGCATCCTTCTTCTTTTTTTTACGTCCATTTTGTTTCGGTTTCATCAAATTTGATTCATTCCATTGACGTGGAAAATACAAATCTGGTATCCACAGAGAGATACAATACACTGAGAGCAATAAAGTGGGAATCTTGACAAAAGAGACTGGGCGAAGAAAAATGTTTCCAAGGATTTCATAGAAATGTTCTCAAGGTAAAAATCATCATTCGTGTAGCAGAAAACGAACTTAAAAATTTTCCATTGTGGGAGTCGATCTGTGGTGAGAAAAGTTTAATGTACATAATTTTCAATGTAAATGACTTTTTTGTTTGACTAAAAGACTAGCAGATACATTTTGCAACTGAATAAATGTTCACCAGTAATTATAATAATCCCACAAATTCTAATCATTCACACGTGTTAAAGAATCTTACTATTTCCGTCATCTTTGAAAATGGAAGCATATTTAATGAGACACTGTATCTGCTAGAACAGTGTACTGAGTGATGTAAATTTTAACAAAATGCTTCAATTTATAAAAATGGGGTGGATTTTTGCGACTAAATTTTGTTTAATAATCCTGGGTATGTGCAAGTATGTGAATGTGTTCTCACAAGTAAGCTTGAGCTTGTAAGTTAAAATGTTTCCGCCAACTTTAGAAAAATTAACAAATGAGATCATACATACATACATAGTGTATGTTAAATGTCTCAGTCTAAAAACGTCCCAACATTTGATGCAGTGAATATTGACAAGTTGCGTCCATAACATATTTTAGTAGCGGCAACATTCATCCCAAACCATATTCTACAATATGCGGATTTCAGTAAAAGATTGTGACCTACAAAATCTTCCCTCGTTATTTGTTTCATGTGTTTATGGAACAATTCTTTTAAGGGATAAAGGTTAGCTTCTTGGTGCGTCCTCCTTAGTGCTAGACCTGAAAAATAGTAAAAAAATGTATAAAACCAATAGTGTACAACATACACTTAAAAAAAACTTAAATTGAAATATTTCACCCGATCTATTTGTATAGTTAAAAGTAATTCTTGATACGACAACGCTGTAATTGTATAGCATTTTCCAAACATATCATAGTTTGTACTAAATGGAGAGATGAGAAAATTGATGGGTACAAATGAACAGAATATTCATTAGCAGTAATTACTAATTGTCATAGTTACAGTAGAGAGTCGATTATTCGAACATGAGTTATCCACACCTTCAATTATGAAAAAAAAGTAACAAATCAATTGAGACGTAGTCGATATTGCCATTCTCAATACAAGGTCCAGTCATAACTACAGACTATCTGATTTGACAAATTAGAGGTAAAATTATCTTTTATTTATTTTTTCGGGAAATTCTATGAGGGATGCCATCATCTAATAAAGTCAATTTTGATTATCCGAATTTTTTTGCAAGGGGTGGTGCAGCGGTAGCACACCTTCTGCGAAAGTAGAAATCCCGGGTGAAGTCACGTCCGTCGCAATTTTCACTTGTCTGTTGACGATGCAATCAGCTATATTATTTGCAAAGATTTTCAAGTCTTAGAATGATATATTTTGAGAATGTATTTATAATGTTTGAGTACAATTAATGGAATGGAAATAATGAATACCAATATATTTAAGAGCATAATCTCCCAATAAATGTTCAAAAATATTTATTTGTTTGCGACAATCACTTATTTTGGCAGTATTAATTCCTTTATTTCTTTTTAAAACAACAAATATCCCGTGTTATTTACGCAAGCATCTCTATTGGAAATACAATTCTCTTTAACTCCACTAATCCGGATGAATTTACAGAGAATTTAATACTAATTTCAAGTTCACGACAAATCCTCCGAATTGCGTCGTAGAGAAGGTTAATTATATTATTTTGAATGAAAATGTATATGTCGTAGAGAGAGTTAAGAGATTTCTATGTCGTAGAGAAGGATTCATTTTTACTTTATCTCAAGTCAGTTCAACCCTCACCTCATCCATAATTTCCACTTGAACATAACCCCTCTGCCCCTAGGAGAATCGGTTGACTCTCCTGGAGGACAATCGATAAGCTGAGAAATTGGGTAATATAAGAACTCTTGGTGAAATATGGGCGTAAATTTTCATACAGGTTGGTGGTATAGCCTCACTTCTTTTACTACCATTCATTCATTCATTGTGCAGAATAACTTTCCGTGTATAATGGTTATACTCAATCCATAAGAAAAGAGAAGAGACTATTCGGAAAAAGAAATACTTAACCGGCGTTTCGTGTGAGTGTTATACGAAGGAACAGTGTGTAGAGCTGTTTAGTTCCAAAATAGTTTTGGTGTGAAGTCAATCCGAAAGAAAACATAACATTTTATCGATATTTGTTACGTATCCTGTTTCAAATGACTTTTAGCAATGAAAACAAAACTGTCGTAAAACGAAAAAATGATTACTCATGTTAAATCATTGAATATTGTATTTCTTATGAATAATTAAAACTAAAGCGAAAGTATTCTCGTGTTGGGACTGTAACAAAAATTACAGTTACGTCAATCGTTAAATTGCAAACATATACATTGCATTCAAAAGTATGTATCATAATGCCACGTGTGGGTTTGATACTTCAATGTGAGTGATGTATGTCGTAAAACGAAACTAAAGCATTTATAATCAATAATTATAGTACTTGCTTTCCACAGAAGGAACTTGTATTGATTAAAGGCGTCTTTTGCGTATTAACGTCGACGAGAGCTGAATTTTGGTCACTTGATGGACACAGTGAACTAAGTAATAAAAGTCCCGACTTCTGCCAAATCGTGTTTGAAACCACCCTGCTCCACGTGATAAATCGAAAATCTATGTTCCTGGAGAAATTGAGATTTTTTCCGTGAGTGGAATGGCCTGCCATCTATCTTACATTTCATTCCTTTGCAACTGTGTCTTATTCCTCACATGGAAAGGTTTTTCAATTTTACTATGAAATGGGATTTCCACCATTAAACTATAGAAACGAAGTATCACAATCACCAACGGCTTATTTTCGAAGAATTGAAAAACAGTGCAAGGTATAATTTGGTCATTACGTTGACCTAACTATATCATAATACCGCAACTACCTTCCGAAAATACACGAAATTTCCAGCAATTTAGAAACATCAACAGGAAAATTAATTTCAACTTGCATCATAGAAATTACGATACAAGGATAAGAAAGATTTTAAAATATTAATTATGATCTCAATAATTGAAATGTGTGAAATCTGTTGTAAAA
Source organism: Laupala kohalensis (assembly GCA_002313205.1). NCBI lineage: Eukaryota > Metazoa > Arthropoda > Insecta > Orthoptera > Trigonidiidae > Laupala > Laupala kohalensis. The sequence continues at coordinate 213,725 of NNCF01126812.1, read as the reverse complement.
TTTTGAATGCTCTCATGATATGAAATAGAAATGTATGATGAAGTGGTTCGTCTCAAACATGAACTCACCAAAATTCCAGAATACAGGAACCCTATAGAGAACCGAACGGAGATTCACAATCAGGGGAGAGAATTATTGGGGGTTGCGCTCCGAAAACACGTTTGAGATCGGACGAAAAAATAAACAAAAAATCTCTTATCGAAGAACCAGAAGCCCAGAGATACGACGGTCGTCCCTGGAGATGCCTGCGGACAACAAAATCTGAAGAAGAAGAAGAAGAAGAAGAAAATAAATAAAATTCTCGTTCTGAGAACATCGCTGTGTTGTGTGTCTGCAGAGTCTGTGGATGACATACGAAGAATCGGGAGAAATAAAAACGGAGAGAGAAACAAATTAAAGGCGCTACTGAATGGAGTAAACGGAGACTTACTAAAAAAAAGAAACTGAGATGAGAGTCGGGAAAATAATATAAAAATATATGTTAACTCCAAGGCATCCGGAAAATTGTTTTATACCCTCCATCCAGAAAGACACATAGTTTTATGGTTGGCCTACTGACCACGTGATAATTGCGTGTACCAGAGTGGTAACTGTTGATTAGTGTATGTGGGCATTTTCCACTTTCGATGTTGGAGTTGGAGTTTAGAAAAACACGACCAAATAAAATTGGTATCCTATCACGTATAATATCAGATCAATAATAGAAAAAGACAACGTCAAATCATTTATGTCATTATCTGGATAAAATACAAGTGTGTTGCGGGTCACGCTATGTTGTCATTCAAGTGATCGCTGGCTGCTACGAAGTTGAAAGCAACAAAAATGTCACCACAAGAATAAATTCATTAAAACATAGCGGGATCAGAAATTCTAAAGAAAAGCGTATCGTCACAATTAAGCCTCAAATGAAATTTCTCTAGTTATGAAATATGATTCATTAACTAGTTAAAGAGATTTGTAATTGCTCGAAATTCTTATATCTTCTGATTCATATATCTTCAGATTAAGAAAACAATAACATCACTGTAGAATATGTTTTTAAATGATAAAATATGTACAGTACGCATTACAGAAAACGTCTCAACTTTTATTCGTGTGCATTGTAGCTGCCTCTTTTCATTACTGTTTTGCTCGTTTGAGGCAACGGTGCATATGGTAAGATTTGTTCTTTGCAATAATTTTGCTCTTAAATTTTAAGGGAAGAACCTGTGTTAAACTTTGTTTTATGCCATTCACGTGTCCTTTAGAGAAGCTTCCAGAGACACTATAATGAACACTACTTTGTTATTTCCTTGTAAAATTATCTGGTATTTACCACTTCAGAACCTATGCAGGGGTCTTATGTAATTAGAATAATAAATATATACGCATACTATATGTTTAATCAATAATATACTACGATGTTTGCAAGCATTTATATTGGAACTTCTCTGATGCACATTTATATCTTTAATTGTTGTTATAAATTTCTTCAAGAAATACTGACGTTAATTCACAAAACTTTTCATTTTCTACTATCGACGTTTTGTATATAATGATCATAAATAAATAATTTAAGATCCTGTGATGGACGAATACCATTCAACTAATAATAAATGGTATTCTTCCCTCATAAGGTCGTTATATTTAAATTATTTATTTTTACTGTCAATTCCGTTCATGGAAAAAATAATAGATTCCAGGATTCTGCAGAAGGGAAGATCAAAGATGAGAAGGAAAAAATCTCTTTCTCGTATGTAATTTTTCTCTTAATGCTCATGTGTGCTTAATGCTTAATGCTCAATCATTAATGCGTATTAAATCAACAATATTGTACATAAATTTAACCATGATAATGTCTTACTTTCAGTATAATCAAATAGTGGAATAGGGGGAGGGGAAAGAGTCGGGATACCGTAGATCCGCCCTTTGCCTACGTTATGCCCTACGTGGTAGGAAAATGAGGAACTGTGAGTAGCGTGTTCGGGAATTATTAGAAAATCCGCATCATATTTCCACCACTTGCGGTTGGACTCTATCCTCACCGAAGTCACCGCGGGGAAACACTTACGCGGCCGCCGGGAGGAGAAAATCCTTCTCGCGCCCACCGACGCGACGTGCGCCCCGTGGCCCTGTGGTTGCGGCGAGGCGACGGCGGGGGTGACGACGACGCGTCGGTGGCGAAAGAGATGGCGGCAACGTCCGCGAGACAGCACTGTTGGTAGCACTGATCTACATCTGCGTCACCTGGGTCACGTGATTTCCCGTGTGTCCGTTGTGTTCCGAAGCCGGTGGCGGCGGTCCCTGAGGCAGCGGCGCCCAGCGGTTGAAGAACCGCGGCAGGAACATGGCGGTGAATGTCGTACGGAACTGACGACTCATGGAGCAGTAGAGGATGAAGTTGATGGCGGAGTTGAGCAGCGCAAGGAAGTCCATGAGTTCTCCAAGACGGGAGTAGCACTGGAGAAAGAAGTCTCGACCGTGCAGCCCCGAAAGGAGACCTAGAAGTCCTTGCGGCAGCTCTGTAGCTAGGAAGAGGAGAAGTACCGCCAACAGCATTCGAGTCGTGCGGTCTGTCTGGCGATTCTTCTCTGTGGGCCGACGAACTGTATTTGGCAATCTGAGGACATAACAACAGGCTATCATGTTTTTGTTTAAAGGTGCGCAAAAACTTGTTCATCAGCGTGGCTCAGTGCGTAGAGCGTAAATCTGTTGGCTGAATGACTGGTGTTCGAAGCCAGGTAAGATGTGGAGTTCTTCATTTCACTTCAACATCCGGACTGGTTCCCAAGCCTACTCTGCCTGTTGGAGAATGAGTACCGGGTCTATCCTGGAATAAATGCGGACGGAGCGAGATGCTGACCACATCTCCTAGTGCCGAGGTCTAGTAATTGTGCAGCTCCACCCTATGTGAGCCTCATGAGTAACTGCGGGACATACGAGTATTGTGGGACAGTTTGATTTTTGTAGAGCAAAAACTTACTAATAACACTATTATGTAAAGCCATTTTACCAAAAATAATATATGGGAAACTATTTTAACAAAAGTAATATATGGGAACATTAATAAAAAGCATTACGTATTGGAAATCAATTACGTTATCTAATATTCGATACATATTCAACGCAATGCACTCAATAAAATATAAATGTACGATTGATAACACGTTATAATTTTACTAGTACATCATCACTACATTTATACTGGTATTTTCACGGCATTCGCTAATAATCGAAGTTGCCATTGAACTGCACACACGTTAATGAAAACAAATGCAACGGGTTAACCTTCCCCCGAAAATGTTACATCCTTTCCACTTCATCTGTTGTGCATTGTCTGGTGTATGATACTTGCACGCGTAATTCATTGATATATCCAATACTAACGCAAGGAATTACTATAATGATTCGCTCAGTACTCAGTAAAGTATTTATTTTATGAACGCAACGTGATAAAAAGTGTTGTCCTGCGTTCATTTATCAGTAGAGCTCGGATAGATATAAACAAAAAAATCGGAAAATCTGCGTTAAAAATTTTATAATATGCATAAAATGTAGGCTACAATACAACGAGACGATTTGCATGAAACGAAGCCGAAAGATTAGACAAAACGTTTTGAGCGTTGGCGTTTTTACATAGTAAATTAGTGTTATCGGAAAATAGAACTATTTTGCAATCTGATGTAGAGGATGACATGTTCATATACAACCAGAAGAGTATACGGTTGAGAATTAAGTTCTTGTGGAACTCCGCAAGTAAGTAGCTTTGTTTCGGAAAGTACTTTATTTTTATTATTGGAAACTTTGACCTGTTGATAACTATCGTTTAAATAGGAAGTTAATGTGGAAGTCCACGAATGCCTAGAGAATGCCATTTTAAAAGGACTATTTTGTGATCGATGTCATCGAATGCTTTGGATAAATCAAGAAAAACACCCTGATCGCCATGGTCAAGAGATG
>NNCF01126812.1:162914-209597 GCA_002313205.1 Laupala kohalensis | reverse complement strand
TATATATATATATATATATATATATATATATATATATATATATATATATATATATATATATATATATATATATATATATAATACAATTTAACAATAAACTCGGGTATATCATCTATGCCTGTTGAAAAGTTGTTTTTTAATGAACTGATTATTCTCATTACTTCACTGGTGTTAGTTTCGGAAGTGAACATAGAATTGAGTAAGTGGGTGGATATAAATGAAGGACATTGATTTGGATATAATTTTAGTTCGTTATTTTACCTACTTCTGAGAAATAAGAATTAAAGTAATTTGCGATGTCTAGTGGATTTGATACGATTTTGCCATCGTTTAGTAGAGAAATATTTTCTTCACGATTTTCAGAAGGTGATGTATAATTTATTACAATATTCCACATGACTTTGGTCTGGTGGTTCAAATTCTGTATCTTCCTGTCGTTTTCCATTATTTTAGCTGCTAATTTTCGAAGAATAGCCATATATTTACGAAAATAATCATGGTATTCGGGTGGTTGGTTTTAGAGTTTTGAAAGATAATATAAACAGCATTTGTTTTTTTAAAGAAATTCTTATCCCTTGGGTGATTCATCTATTGTATTTTTTGTGTTTATTAACTTGTGTTTTATGGGAAAGCTAGAGTTGTAATGTTTTAGGAATATTAAAATAAATGTATTGAATTTCTCGTCGATGTTTGGGCAATTATAAACACCTTTCCAAGTTTCCTGACGCAAAACATAAATATGAATAGAAATGTGTCGTATAAGTGTCTAGAAAACGTTTGTAGGATTTTAAGTGGTTTTAGTTTATCTTCAATAGTTAATTTTTGGGCAAGGTAATCGCAGTATTCCGCGTTAAGCGCTCTAGAGAAATACGAGATTTCCTTGTTTACAATAATCTGATCTAGCAATGTTTGATATGATGAGTCAAGTGGGGTCATTTATTGTAGTTACAAGTTTGGATTTGATAAGATTCTTGAGTCGATTTATTGGTGAATATGCGGAGTCGGATGTACTCAGGAAATCAATGTTGAAATCGCCATATATAACATATAGTGGATTTACGTATATAGATTTAGTGGATTTACGTGTAATATGTTTTAAAATATTTTCAAAGTTCCGAAACAGTATATCAAGATCTGATTGAGAAGATCTATCAATATACAAAGCAATAATACCGGTGTCGGTCAAATTAATTGCAGAAAATTCGAACACACCACCAACGCAGAAGTCCTCGGAACCTGGAAGTCGTGAAGATAAAATATTTCGGACGTAGAAACACGGGGATTTTTTGCTTTAAAATTTTTGTTGACATTAAGAACTCGCTAAATAATAATTAGAAGTAGAAATATTATTGATATTGTTAGTTGAAAGTCAATATTCTTTCAGGCATAGCAAATCGAATTTTCGTGTGCAAGAATTTCAATGTCTGTCAATTTGTTTGAAAGGGATTGAACATTATGATGATATATAATTATTTTATTTTCGTATAGAGTTTGTGATTCTCGAGAAATTGAATCGAAGTTAGATTGTGGAGGGGAATATGAATTTGGTACAGATTCTATTCCTGGATGAAACCTTCACACTGCATCCTCACGCGATTGTCATCGTGTACCTCATCGTACTCTTCAGCGCGAGTTGTAATTGTATATGGAGGCGGATTTAGATGTGGATGTGGGAATGGATGAGGACGAGGGAGATGAGGAAGCAGGAGGGGAAAGAATGGTAATAGGGGAATAAATGAGTGTGGAGATACGATTATACCATAAGAGGATTACTTTTAATTATCTGCATGTATTAAAATGTGATTTAAATAATTAATTCTTTAATTCCTCTCTATAATATTAAACAAATATTAATTTAACTATTTGGGTTATTTCTGTATTAGAGTGATACAAACATACAGAGAAAGCACATATATGCAATTATGTTTATGTGAAATGGAAAGGTATCCGGATCAAAAGCGCAGCCGCTTAAGTCAAAACCATCAATATGCTACTTTGAAGCTTTACATTATACGGATGAAGGGAGGGAAGGGGTAAAACGTGAGGGAGGAGAAATTTATTCTTGCTTACCATTGATTTTCCGTGGTTCTCAACAGTGCTTAACGAATACCCTACATGTAGTCATCCTTTACCAACGCCGTTGGATATCACTTTTCTCTAACTTTCAGCTTTTTTAGGAGTCATTCCGTCAAATAATCAATTTCTATTTCTTTGTGTTTTTCGGCAATATATTAGTGGAATAAACAACTATTGTTCAACACAAAACACAGAGTAAAATCAGCTTGAAGACTTCTGGTCTGGAACCAGTCTCCTAGGAACAGTGTTTTATCAAGAATGAATCCATAGAAGATCACTTCAATAAAAAATATACACCTATTGTTGAAGAAGAATTAATCTCATTGGAGCTTATAAAAAACAAGATTTCATTGTCGTGAAGAAATTCAATTGCCTCGCCAATAAAATGTTCAATCAAAAAATAATTCACACTATTTATAATGTAAATGTCAAATAAATGTTTCAATATGAAAAAATGAGCATAAACAAGTTATATACGATACAATACGTATTTTTTATTCTTCGTCTCGTGCTCGTACAAAGGCAGCCCTAAAAATATACAATAAAAAAGGAAACAGATGAATATCATATTATTCGACGGTCAAGGTCGAGCTACTGCCGCGCTCTCTGACGCAGGAATTCAGAAATATTTCCTTCGAAGCCTATTAATCTTCAGCCGGTCACTGGTGCGCCCTGGTGGCGTAAGTTTGAACTATCCCTTTGCGAGCGAAAAGCAGCTGATTTATAGCTTGCTGCTGTTCCCGGCGGTCAACAGCTCACTGAAGAATAATTTAATATATCTTCAAGATGGGAACGTCAAATCTGACGAACTACGCAAGCGCGTGTCGTACCTGCACGCAATAGGTGTTCGCTCAGTCCAGGTGTAACTGATATGTTACCTGCAGGATCATTTCGAAACAACTATTGTTGTAATACTCCTAAATGCAACTAGAAATTCGGTAAAAGTAATTTATGCATTGCAATATGCATAGCCTACGGCAATCTGGGGCTTATTTAGTTGTAAATGTGTCTTCAGCTCCGTCAAAATAATGAATCTAATGTACGATAGACTTTGTACTCCATGTAAATAAAACCAATTTTGAATTAAATGTCTATGTGATGGAGCTAGTCTCATATTGTGTTAGTACATCTCAGTTACGATTGCAACAATATAGTATATTTTCACTGCATATTCCTGCCTTGTCAGCGTTTAAATCGTCTGTTCACGTTATGGAAAGTCAATATTCCCAAAGATCGTTCCCGGCTCTGTAGTTATAGAGGACATGCAAACCGATCGAACGAAAGTTTGATCTTTATCTTCCTACTATTGAATCTTGCAAATGAAGTCCATTTTAAACAAAAAGGGATTAGTGCAATGATCGGATGTCTGAATAATAAGTAAAATAAATGAGAAATCCATTGAGACAATGAGGAGATAGTAAATAGTGACAAAACCTAACGACAGTTTAGCTTTAGCGGGTTGCTGATTTGCGTTGATAGAATTTCTTGAAAAAAAATTCAGAATAAATTTTCACGACAATCATAGCTAATTGCATACACTGTTTCAAAACCATATCCATATCCCTCTAATTTTACAATTATAGATCTAGCGTTTCTGAGATAAATACCACACACTCTAACTCGTAGTACAGTAGGGTGGAGTTCAAAGGTTATTTTACTTTCATTCCCTCATAACAATACACATTTCATTTTTTTCTTTTTTCAACTTTAATTAACATGGGAAGAAAAGTCCTTAATCTGTAGATAGTAAAAATTGAGACTGGTCAGTTTTTACGTGACCACCTGATTCTATCGATATTGAATGTCGTGTCGAATGGACTATTATACCACAAATTTGATTTACAATTTTCTCAAAAATCTTTTACATCTTTTAATTATATTTTTAACTTAACTTGGAACAAACTTAAGCATACTAGAGTTAATAAAAATCAATGTATTCATTTCATTAGTATAATGGTAATACTGAATCCAGGTATAATGGTAATACTTTCTCCAATAAGACATACATTTTTTGTGGGGCTTTACGGCTCGTCGACATCAAAGGTTATTGGAGCCCTAAAAACTTGTACAGGTAGGGAAAAGCAGTTACGCACTAGGAGAGCCAACATGACTCTCCCCGCCTGTGGGACTCGCCGAATGACTAAATCATACCCACTAAAAACCCTCTAGAATTACAACATACCAAAAAATATCACAACATTAAGGACAAAAAATGAGGGGGGGGACAAAAAATGAGGGGGGACAAAGTATGAAGGGTAGAACAAAATAAGAGGGGGAGACAAAAAATAAGAAAATGAAAGATACCCTAGCCCTAATAGCGTCGGAATCGAAAAGAACAAGAGGTGACCAAGGAAAATAGGAAAGAGAAAGGAAGGAACTTTGCACAAGTAAGTGGAAGTAATGCCAAACTCAGCTCGGAACCCCGTGTTTGTCAAACAATAAGACATTCAATATTATATCATTATGAAAAGGAAACGAAAGAAGTACCTGGGTGCCCCCTGGTTGGATAGTGTGTCACGTCTTCTTTTTGCCTCCACCAGAACGCAGACTAATCGCAACGAGAGTGCTGTCAGTGCCACGCAGGGAAATAGCTTGATGATCACACTATACGTCCAGAAGTTTATGTCCACCATTGTTTTACCTTGCTTACTAAATATTACGTAGTAGAACGTAACATTACGGTAGGTCTCGTTGGGTTCCAAGTCAGCTAGCTTCACCTGGAGGGGAAAAATCACATTAAGTATTTAACTATTATTATTATTATTATTATTATTATTATTATTATTATTATTATTATTATTATTATCTATATTATTATTATTATTAGTATTATCTATATTATTATTATTATTATTATTATTATCTAGTTCATTTAGATCTCTCAACTTGTGTTGGGTTTTCTCTCAGCAGTGGATTATTAAATCAAGTTCTGCTGGGAGGAAGAATCTATTTCAGGTCCAAGAACTTTCTGATAATGAGGGTTGAGGACAGGAGGATGCTGTATTGCAATCTACTTATTATATTAGTGTCGATTTCGAGTATTTTAATGGAATCGACTAGGGATTGGGGAACTAATCCTAGGGTAGATAGAATGATAGGCACTATGATCACTTCTCGATCATTCCAAAGTTTTTTTACTTCTTAGGTTACTTCTTGGTATTTTGGGATTTTGTCGTTCTTTGTTTTATCTAGATTGTTGTAATTTACGACTGTAAAATCGATGATACACTTTTAATTCTTTTCTTTTCCAAAGGATGACATTAGATCCGTTATGAATTGTTGTTTGGTCAGTGCAGGAGAATGCTTATGTCCCAGTACAAAATATTTGACTTCAAATCATCTTACAGGACTGGTTGAAGTTTATACTGATGGTCTTTTGGTATGGAATTCTTAATGCAGTTCAGTAATTTTGCAATTTCCAGGTGAATTATTTTTCCCATGTTATCGTGTCAATTTTTGTAATTATTTTGTGCCAACTGGGTGCAACCACCAATGATATGCTCGAGAGTTTCCTTGGTTTGGTTACATCGACGACGTGAATCTGTAATTCCGGTTTCTTTTAGGATTATTTTCCTGCAGTTTCTGGTTGTTGCGACAACGTCTTGCATTGATACTACAAAGTATTCTGTTTCAGGGAACAATTTTCCGTTCATTAACCACTTAACTGATTCTATTTTTATTTTGCTGTTGGTCAGTTGGTTGGAGTAGTTCCCGTGTATTGGTTTATCATGCCAGGTTCTCATTCTATATTTTCGGTATTGGTTAGGGTAGTGGTTCATTCAGGTGAAAGAGTGTTTTTTTCCAGAAAATCATATTGAGGATGTACTTTACTCTTTCATGGAGGCCTTTGATTGGTGTGATGCGTCTTCCGCCCTGGTTACGTGGGTCGTTCTAATACTGATTAGGATGGTGTTTGTTGTTGCTTGTCATTGTGGTTCTGATATTCCTCCCTAAATTTTCCAGATATGTAGTTGACCATTTTTCTACCCCAAAGAAGTAGGATAGTATGGGGATGACTAATGAGTTTATTGTTTTCGTCAGTTTACGAGAACTTAATAAGTTTTTGTTGTTATTTCCATCCTTCTCATGAATTCTTTAGTGATGTGTTCTGTTCTATTTGTTTGCATCACACCCAAGTATTTGTACAGTTCATTAATTTATAGTTGTTCTATATCTTGACCTTTTACTGTAGTGTACGATGCAGTCTCTTCAAAGATATCACGAACATGGTTTCGTAATTTACATTTATCTATACCAAATTCCATTCTGATGTTATTGCTAAATTTTTCTATAATAATCAAGATCAATTTCAGACTTTCTGCATTTCTTGCGTAAATTTTAATGTCACACAAATATAGTATTGGAATTATAAATCGACCGTCAATAATTTATTCTAAGTTCGGCGTTCTTAGCAGTTTGGACTCGTTAGGTTTGCAACGCCACTCCCCTGCGACGGGGACGAACTTCGTACGACCAATCGTAAGCAAACTTGAAAGTGCTTCTATATTTGACAGACCAATAAAAGACTAGTACTGATGAATATAACCCTATGAAGTCGAAAGGGAAGAAAATGTTTTATTACGCCGCTATTAAAGAAATATTACGTAATTTTTCATTATACACGTCTTAGACTTCCATTACAACAAATATTCTTAATAACTACAATAAATTTATTATTCTCCATATGAAAATGACATCTCAAGTTGTAGTCTCACAACGCCGTCCTGGGGAATATGAAACAAATTAAACTTCTTCGTAAAAATATTTGCTTCTCACTGTAAAAAAATATTGTTTTTTATCATAGAATTTGGATATCATCACAAGATATCATATGGATTTTTTAAAATACGAATCAGGAATTACATGAAAATATTCCTATAATTTCTGAACTTCATACAGTGGCGTAAAGAAATCAAAGCTCATTGGCATGAAGTGAAGTGTATTGTCTATCGTATTTTCACATAATTTGCTATTCTTTTATACTATTCTTATATGTCAATCGGAATTCAAGAATTATAGAAAACAATTGTTTAAAATGTTAATTCTAGCGATATTAATAAAGAGTAAATAAATTACGTTTACTAGAAATATTTTGATCCCAGATATAACCATTTGCCTGAAATGCAACATGAAACAAAATGCTCAGAAAGTAATATCACAAAAAACGTTTTTAGATTTCAATAAATATAACAAAAACACAAATAACTTTTATCAAGATTTTCAAATGAAATTGAGTTTTATTCCCACAGATTGACTAAGTTAATCACACAAAAGAAAAGTTGCATTTCAATTATGGGAAAATTAAGTAATTTACCAATACAAGAAAATTATTCCAGAATATAGTATAGAATAAAAATTAATATTGCATTTAATTGAGTATCTCTCACTCTCCCAGATATCAATTTCATTATTTATCTCTGATTTCCTTCTTTACTTTATCTTTCATAATTTTTCTTTCTTTTCCTCTTTCTTTCCTTCTTCCTAACCTACCTTCTTTCCTTCTTCCTTTCCTTCCATCTTTCTTTCCTTCTTTCTTTCTTTCTCTACACTTACATAAATTCAGGAAGTATTGCTGGGGAAACCTTTACCATCTCTGCCATCGCTATTTTATTCTGAATTTTCTGCAACGTCGCTCCTCGTGACTGTATTTGTTGACGTACCCATCCCGAACTCTTCCACCCACAAGACCTATCTCCCTGAAAAGTGCTACCAGCTCCCTGTGCACCCTGTGGTCCACTTCCACTGTTCCATGCAAGGCGTCCAGCACCCCCACTGTGTTGAATAGCGTCCGGTCATGCCTCTCTAGCGTGGTCGAAACATTAGAAAGAAAAGTTACGCGGGCGCCCATCGCTGCCCGCGTATCTCCTCGGAATTGATTTATTTGTTGATATAAATTTTGAATCTACTCGTCCGTCGCAGTCCCTGTTAAGACATGCAGTCCCTTCCCCAGTGCACTGACCAGTTCTCTACAACTCTCTAACCTCTATTACTCCCGTGTAACACTCTACGAGAGTTGAACTTCACTTGAAAACCTACCAAGTTCATAATTCACTCTACACTGCACTTTTACTTCTTAGTTCATTTTGATCTTCTACCTTCTCGTACGCTTCAGTCTTCTTTTCTCCAATTCTCCTGGGAAGATGAACCCACTATGCAGCCTCACCATTTCTCCTTCCTTCTCCAAACCCCATTCTCCTGTATCCTGCAGTTCAGGACCCTGGAAGCAGCGCGGAGGCGATGCCCCAGAACCCATCTCTGCGTCGACGGAGTCCCCCTGGCTGCCTGCCACCCTGCAGGTGCACCCACCTCGCCGGCGCCGGCATACGCAAGAACCTCGCCTCCAGGCTCGCTACACCTTGGTCCCGAACTCCGAGCTAGGTCAGCTGTTATCTGGTTCTCACATTCTTAGTGACATTACCTCAACCTTCTCTCGTCTCTGGCCTTACCCTTCACTCATGTTCTCTGCTACTTCTGTCAAGTCGCATCTGTCTCTCTGATTCAAGAAAAGGGAGGAAGTTTTTTTGTGATTGTTCCACCACGTGTGCGCTGTGTATAGATGTTCTCATTAGAATGTGTACCTCCTATGCGTACCTGGAGCGACCTAAACATTTTCTTCTAAAAAACCCTTGTCCCAACAAAATGAGATTCGAAATCCTCGATCGACTAGCTTTTTCCTTTTCTCGTTCTACATTTTGGCCATTGAACCTTTGTGGCCACGCTTTCGATGGAACGCACTACTTTTTCGCATAAGCGGCACTACTAAATACTTGACTATGTTTCCTCGCCTCCTTTCCTTTCGCTGCTCTTTCTATTTTAACTGCTTGCGCATTCCTGATTGCAGACGTGATACAACTTGCTGGGTCTGCTGGCTTTGCTTTTCTCTTTAACAATTCTAACTGCGAACCCCACGGACTTTTTAATGGCTCGATAACCCCTTGTTCTAACTTTTCCTATATTGAACTCTCCCGTTTCCAATGGTTGACCATACCCATATTTCCAAAATTTTCCAATTCAACGACCTCGGCATGTTCTCCCCACAATATGCTTAGTTTGTTTCTTACCCCATCGGGAATACTTTCTAATTGCACAAATCCAGGGAACTCATCTCCTCCTCCCCGAACTCTGGTTGCGTTCAAGGAGCCTGGTCACACCCCAATTGGTTTTTCATACCCTCAGGAATACCCACTTAATAAAAATTCACATTTATATTATGCGTGACTATGTTTCTATTCCCTAATTTATTTAACCCCTTCACAAAGATATCGGAGTATTGTTCCAGCAGTATGGTCAACTTATTTTTTACCCCTTCGGGGATACCTTTCAATTCAAAATGATCTACATTTCTTTTTGTCTACCTCTAACTCGGGCCAAGTCCATGGTTCTCGATCGCACACATAAATTTCATTTCTTCCCCCTTGCTGAAATACCTCATATTTAATTGGTTGTTCTATTTTCACTCTTTCTACCTGTCCCCACGCATTCATACACACCCCCGGTATCTTATTTAAATTAACTACGGTAAATAAAATTGGTAAAAGTTTTGACTCCTGTGCGTCTTCTAATAAAATTTCTACTCCCCTAGTTTTACTAACTTCCATTTGAAACAATTCGAACTATTATGTCAGTACCACTAGTTCCTCGAGCAATCTAGCTATTTTAATCTTGCTAGTTTTATTTCGATTTACTACTCCCTCATCTTCTAACTTTTGGCCTTGCACACATGTACTTTCTTTGCCGATAACTGACTCATTTATGGCCTTCTGGCCTTGACTTACTTTGCGCGACTCCTGCGAGAGTTTAAGCTCATTTATAAACACGGATCCTTCCTGATCCACACAAAAAACAGAATTACACAATACATTTCCTGTCTTGGCTAGTTTGCTCCGGGTACCCTGAAGCATATTCCCGAACACTTCAGTATCCCTGGAGCCTAACCGGTCACCCTCACTGATACGGTACCCTGTTCTCACTACCTCACATGTGGCCATCCCGTCTTACCGACAACAAACTACCAGCCCATCACACTCATTTATATCACTCCCTAGACTTTCTAACTCGCCCATTTCACACACAACATTTACACTTTGAATTTCCTCATCAGCAATAAAAACTACTTCTTGCATTTGCTCCTCATTTTCCAAAAAAGAACTCACTTGCTTCGGTCGTAATGGTTCCCCTAAACTCTGAATCTCAATAATATTTTCTGCACTAAATACTTCCCAACTTTCTTGTTGAATTCTACTGTTTTCTTCAACTGAAATTTGTTCAATAAAGCTTAGAGGTGTCTGTAATTTCTCTAACACTTCCTGTTGTATTTCTCCTAAAAGATCAACAACCTGCATTTTTCTCCCTTGACAGTCCTCTACCTGCGTCTCACTAGTAATTTGGCTGAGTTTATCGTTCATTTCTGACCAGAACAACGGTACTCTGTGCCCTTCTGACAGTATAGCTTTCCGCAATTCTATGCGGGCCTTCACGACAATATCTTGCGATGATATCAAAATTCTATGATAAAAACAATGTATTCTTACAGTGAGAAGCAAATATTTTTACGAAGAAGTTTCATATTCCCCAGGACGGCGTTGTGAGACTACAACTTGAGATGTCATTTTCATATGGAGAATAATAAAGTTTATTGTAGTTAAGAACATAAAGAATTTTTTTTTGTAATGGAAGTCTAAGACGTGTATAATGAAAAATTACGTAATATTTCTTTAATAGCGGCGTAATAAAACATTTTCTCCCCTTTCTACTTCATAGGGATATATTCACCAGTACTAGTCTTCTATTGGTCTGCCAAATATAGAAGCACTTTCAAGTTTACCTACGATTGGTTAAACGGAGGCAGGGGAGTGGCGTTGCAAACCTAACAAGTCCAAACTTCTAAGAACGCGAGACTTAGAATAAATTTTAGAAAAATAAATGTGTGACACTGTATTCGACATTTCTGTTCTTGATATTGAACCCTAAACTCTTTCCTTGTTATTTCAGGATAGTGGATAAAGGGTTTAAAGCTGAGCTAATAAGTAATCCAATGATTAAATTCCCTTGAAATATTCTTCTGTTAATGCGTATTTTGTTTTTTTGTTGTATTAGAGGTCTTGTATATTTAAGGAAAATCAAATAAAAACACATGAACACAAGTATAAAACAAGGAAAAAATATAATTTTCAGGTACTTACTGTTTTTAATAAATATAGAGAAAGGAAAATAGATTATATGACACCTAAACTTTTAAATAATTTACCAGACAGTCTGATTGAAATAGAAACTAAATTTAAATTTAAAAAAGAACTAAAAAAGTGGATGTTAGACAATAATAAATAACAATAATAAATGAAAATATTTTCATGTAAATACTATTGGATTGAATTAATTTGTGTAAATACATCAAAACACAGATATTAATGAGTAATATATAGAAAGCAGCAGAAGACGAATAAAAGGTAAAAATTAATAAATATCTCTCTGACAAGTTCAGGAGAACTTTTAAGAATATTTTGTGAGAATGAGAATTTGTTAAAGGTATAAAATTTTAAGAAATAAAATGTACAAAAATTTTGCATAACTTGTTAGATTAATGATCATTATCATCTTATTTTAGTTTTAATGAATTTTAAGATACATGTTTGTAAATACATTGGTAAAACAAAAGGGTTGTAAAAAAATTTTGTAAAACTCATGTAAACTGGAAATAAATTTCAGTTTCAATTATTATTATTATTATTATTATTATTATTATTATTGGGGCTTTAGGGCTCGTCAACTAATAGGTCAATGAAACCCTCTGCATTGGACGCCACGTCACACATCTATTGAACACTAAATAATCGAAGGGCCAAATACTTTTTTTAAAGTGACATTCGTCTTGATATCTAGGGCCACACGAACACTTCCTCATTGGAATCTTTTTGAAAGAATTGAAATATGGAAAACTATATTAAATAGAAATGTATCTTCACTCATTATGTTGTCGTATAGTGAATCAAAATATCGGGTTATGGAGAAACTAGAAATATTACAACTGCGACGATAAAGTCTTCTCAACCACAGTAGTTTAGTCCTAATTTAATTTCTCTTTTTTATGTTAGTTTAATATTTTACATAAAATATAATATTCCCAACTGTTGGGTTTTAGTGTACATTGTTAGAACTTAATTTATCAAAACATATGTACCAAATTGCAGGTTGATTTTGAAAATTAACTTTTAAATTAAAAAGTTACAGATTTGGGTCTCTTTTCTCTTTCATTATTCAACTCGTGTTTACTAACTTCAAAATTATTTGGCACTCTAATTTTCACACACCTACCAGGTTTTTAATAGAGTTTTGGAAGCGGGAAACTTTCGTTTAACGTAATGTGATCAAAACACTGAGTCACGGTTTACTGAAAGCTTGAAATTAATACTGAGGGTAATAAAAGATTTAGAGTTGTTTTCGTAACGAAAACAGTTTAATTATGACGTCTACGAAAATATATACTTTTATGGAAAGTAAAACAATTTTGAAATAAAATCAATTAATAATTAATTATTAATAATTTTATTATTATATTTGTTTCACACTTATAAATACCGAATTCTTGTATATCTTCCCGGCTCGGCGTTGCCCGGGATTTTAAAAGTTATTTTAAACGATCATCACTGTACATTCAAACTTTTCAAACACACAAAAAAATTACATCAACATTCAAAGAAAAAATGGTACTCTGAATTGATATATTTTACCGTATAGGGGGAATTAAAACACCTGTCATCAGATGTGAATTTTTTTCTCATTTTGCCTGGTGTTGTCGGGGGTTGTTGTATAATATTCAGAATTCAGACGTTAGTTTCCATTTTTCTCTACTATCGTGATATTACATTTTCATGTTTGTTAATTTCAAAATTTAAATACCTCGAAGTAAACCTACAAAAAATCACATAGTTTTCAGTATTGTTTTGGAATATAGGAAATACACAACACGTTTTTACTCATGCAGAAGGTAAATATATTTTACACAGAAAGATTCATATACAAAGCGAATAGTTAAGACCTCTGTATTATTTGATTTTCATTTCTCTTTTTTGGTTACGTACTTAAAAACAATGTTCTACGATATAATTTTGCTTCTAGGATTCGGTCACGTAAATTTTGTGGATTGTCCGCCTTACGTAACGCAATTGAACTCTAGCGGACACTTTAGAAAGCTTCATAATCAATAGTCATGCGAGTAAATATTCACATTTACTGATTAGCAGGCAGTTTGTATTGTTTTGCTGCTCTTGTAATTCATGAATTTTAAACATACTTCCCATTTTACTTGCAATTATTACAATATTAGGTTAAATGTCCTTTGAAATTTCAAATGATTTCAACGATTATGTTTTTTGATATTCATGCCACAGAATTAACTTTGGTTAGTTTGTATGATCGATGTCTTTGCCATTTATACACGATAGTTTGATATACTGGATGCATGATAGCCAATGTGTTCATGTTTTGCATCTTGAATGTTAAATAATGGATTAGAAGTAGGATTAAAAACCTGGACTTATTTCAGTATTTTATATGTTTGAAAAGTTGTTCATTTCTTGCTCTTGGTTAAGTGTATAATTCCCCAAATTTAAGTTTTCATTAGTATATAGCCCGAATATGACCGTCACTAAAGCAAGTCATTGTTTACGACAGAGCTACGTATAGAATGAGAGAGACAAGTCGATCAGACACTGTTAAGTCGATCAGACACTGTGCGCTATTGAATGTTGTGACAAATTCGCAAACCGTCCCAAAGAGGATTATTTCCTCGGAATGTACACTTTATTAATCCAAGAAATATAAGTTAGTTAAAGTTTGTATTTTGTTGAAATAAAAACCTGTAACCTATTTGTACTCTAATTTGTAGATTAATAAATAAATTCATTCAATTCATTCATGTAGAGAAACCTGACTAACTGTTTTGAATACTGGTAATTGGGCTTGAACTGTTTTCCGCTACAGAAGAATGATAGTAAAACAATGATTGATAGATGTATTAAAAACAAAATTTTCAAAATCACGTTAGTGTGAACAACCGAATGGTTATGATAGGATTGACAGTAATTAGATGGATGTGATTTTGTTTGGTTTTTTAATGTACCGTATTTTTAATTTCCTTTCGTTGAATCTTTTTCTTGGCTTTGTAAAAAATATAATTTAATTGTGCTCACGTGAGTCAAGATTAACTTAAATATTTTTAAATTGAAAACATTGTCTTGATATATACGCTCCCAAACGGATATACTTCCGTCACTTGCATCCCTCAGTGCACACAAATCTACTTAAGTTTCGTTTTATTCGAAGAGACTTGATTTTCTGCAGCGTCTGCATCTGCTTCTTGTCTTAAAGAACACTTCGAGTTCATCAGGGAGACGTTTGCTGTCGCATGCGACCAAGGAAGAGTAAATGCAGGAGCCTGCAGGCGAAAGTATGTGTATGGGGGCCACGTTCCGGATGATGACGCCAGCACAAGGCTTTTCTCTCACAAAAATGTACGCTCTCCTCCAGAACAAAGAACGCTGAAGTCTTACTTTTTTGTTTTAGGGGACGCGTTTTCTTTCACGTACGCATGACACGTTTGCAATTAGGCAACAACTATGCACATTGCTCAACACCTACACTTTTTTTTATATCTTCAAGACGTATAATTTTTCATTCTGCCAAGGTTTTGCTTTGTCCGTAAAAAAAGTTCATTTACGGGTTTCCAAGTCACATTATATGCTCAAAATTTGTGAATTTTTTTTCATGTTTACGCTCTATGAGTTTTTTACCATAGTAAAATTTTTACTTTTTAAACCATGTTATAAGCATAATTTGTACGCGGGGTTAATTATATCTCATACGTCGATAAATTCTCTGAATACAGACATATGACATATAATACAACTTATTTATTATGTGCAACGTTAATGTAATATCGCTTCGCTTTACACCTCTCTTATCATCAAGCGCAGTAACTTAAGACCTATCGAAAGTGGACGTGGTCGGCTTTACACCGTCTCGTTAATAGAAGAACAAAGGAGGTTATCGTTGAGAAATAATATTAGTATCACATAGAGGAGTCTCCTTTGTTTAATAATTGTCATGTATAATTATTTAGTTTATTCGTTATTTATGCCTGAAAATGATCCTTAAAAAGATTTAAAAGTCATGTTTGTGAATCCCAACGTATAGACAAATCTACTTGGAAAGTCGTTAATTGATTAACTAACAGATTTATCTTGACAGACGCAAACAATATAACCCGATTTGAAAGCGTGTGATCTCCTTAAGGATTCAAGACCCAAATTGGTACATGACGTATGATTACGTATTCATTGATCCAGCTCTTCGCAGACCTCTAGTGCCAGAAAGATTTAGTCACTCAGTATTCTTGTCAGATCTAATCTTCTCTGGTTTTTAAGCATGGTTTTGTGTTGTTGTTTTTTTGAAGTACGGAAATGTAAGAATGCCAGCAAGTCTTTCCAAAGCGGAAATCCCTCCAAAGAAGTAGCTGTAATGATGGGGAAACTTACTGGAGATAAATTGCGGTAAACTGGAATTATAGTTTACACACGTTCCTGTGACGGTTGAAGAACATTTTCTTGGTATGTACCCTCTTCAGTTACAAATCTAGAAGCTAAACACGAAAGTAATTAAAATGATATTCATAACATATTGTAATATCCAGTGGGTATTACGGAGTTTCATGAAAGTATGTTTTAAGGTTGTTTTCTCGATGTCATATTGCATATTTTTACATTTTTTGTGCGTACATGAATGAATATTTAGTGTTATGTTCCTGTACATAATTAGTTTTGAATAATCATAAAGAGTAAAAGAGGTTTACTTGTAATATAATATTTGCAACTTTATGTCATTACATTGTGAATAATTTCCGACAGAGATCACGGATTACCATGTTTCTTGCAAACGCTGGGAGGATAGTGATATTGATCTCTTTACATTCGACACCTGTGACAACCTTTGGAGAAGAAGTTCACGGGGAGTGAGCATCCAACAAGCATCTCGTGTTCCGCGCCGAGGTCTACGTTCAGGGACATCCCACCTAGATAAGTCGCTTTGCATGGTTTACACATCGCTCCTAAGGGTAAGTGGCAAAGTTCGAGAGATAAATACTCCCAAAGTGAAAGAAAATTGTGTTTATTTATATTACCTATTAAAATGCATGTTCAGTAATTTTTAATTTACACTGAGAACTCACTTTTTTGGTACATTTTAATACACATATGTTTAAATGTTTTCTATTGTTATTAATTTCTACCAATATGTTTTTAAAGAATCTACTTTCATAAATCACTGATCCATGGTAAGTTATGTTATACTCACATCAATCATAATAAATTATGAATTCGTTGATGGTATTTGTGGTGAAATAAATAAAAATTTTAGGGAAATTCATTTTGTCGGAGTTTACAGCGTTGATATTGTAAATATCCTGTTTCGACCGCAACCTGCAAGTATCTTCGCGTCCGTGTACAACTGAAACCGCCAGTGAAGAAGTGATTACGTGGTAACGAGGCGTAACCAGAAACATATGTTCACCTAAAATCGATATTAACAAATGCTACTATTTATGAAAAATTAACTTAACACGTTTGGAAAACATCTTATAAAACTGCATATAATTTAGAATAAAATCAGTAAGATATAAGAATAAATCAACCAGAATATTTTTTTATTATTATTGTTATTATTATTATTTCAAGAATAACGTAGTCTCACTTATCTGCACTTGATGGAATCGGATTTGTGAGATAGACGGAAGTCTACATGAAATGGAATGGTTGCACTATAAAATGTCTATTAAAAGAATTCTGAAACGTACCACTACATAAATATGTTATTATAATATCAATGACATTTTTCATATTGATTACACACCTAACGTTCTTGCCTATAAATTAATTTGGGATAATAATAAAAAACATCTCATTGACGTCTAAAATTTAAATTTTATTTATTGTACTGCGTAGTATTGAAAAGGAACTAGGGAACATTACCGTTAATGAAATTAAAAAGATTACAGACAAGTCAAAAAGCAATTGTGAATGTAGTGTAACAAATAATATAAAATATATGCATAAACAAACATGAAGTCCTTCTTAAAATGTTACAGTTTTTGTTTTACGTTTATCTGTTATATTACATTGCCCTTAAAAAACGCTTGTCCGAGGAAATAAAACAAAATAACTGTTACAATAACCATTTATTTGTATTTATTTGATTCATGATTCTTTCTCTTTGTGTTCACCTCGTGGTGGAGCCTGGCCCCACGAGGATGCAGAGAACGGATATTTCGCTTCCGCTGAAAATAACTCTCAGCATTTGAGAGGCGTGGGATTCCATGTCTTTTTAAACATGATCAAGTTTCACATCCCGGTCGATCCCCCCTCTCATAATTGTAGATGATACGCTACAGGCCAAGTGAGTGAGACGTCGAAGAGAGATAAATATTTAAATTCAGTAAATCAAACTTTTAAGTGGTAAATTGAAATGGAACCAATTTCAAGGTGGAGACGCCGAAAGACAATTTAGGACACCCCCCGGGGGGGGGGGTAGCACGTATCATATCAAAGGGATAGAAGAAAATAAATAAATCGAATTATTATTCGTTTGGACGTGTTTCACAACTATAGCATACGCGTATTGTGCCCGGTTCTAATAGTTCAGTTAGTTAGCGATCATGAATCTAGTAAAACGTGAGTGGTGAAAACTTCAAAATCCATAAACTTAGAGATCCATGAATAGTCACGAGATTATTCTGAGACATCTGCTCATGGCTTTCGTGATTGCCTTTGCATGAATTTGTGATAAGTACACGATTATTATGAAATTATTGGATATTTAATTGTATGTGTGTTTTTGTTTCTATCCTAGTTATAATGTGCGAAGTATTTTAAATATGATTTACTTATAAGCAAGTATGCCATTATGTATGTTTTGCAGAAACGTGAAAAGTAAACAAAATATATGAGAAAAATTAAATACATGTCAGAGAAAGAAAACAATGCGTTGATAAAAATTGATGCATTGTTAAAAGACCAATACCCATCCATTTATTCCGGGAGAAATGAATAAATCAAATTGTCCATTTGTGTCGTATCATGTGTAATATATTATTCTTTAATAAATCCGTTCAATATTTCATTGATTGGAAAATGTATTTTATGTGAATATCGGAAACTGCAAAGTAACTGCAAAGTCTGTCAAAAATACATATCGGAAAAATATTAATTGTAATATTTATTACTATGTCATAACCGACTTGTGAAATATAAGGCGTTACTGAAACTACTAGTTCGTGAGGGAGAGAGTTTTGGTCTACCGAGTCCATAAACGTTCAGACATATTTGTCAAATATTTGGTCAATACATAACATTTTTGAGAAAGTCTGAAAATCAACATCTCACAAAATTTGCCAACATAATCAAAAATATTCGTCAAATAAGGTGTTCAAGCCAAGTGTGACAAGTGAATTTGATATACCTTCAATCCATAAATCGTAGAACACCTGGGCAACATTTTTAGGTCAATTTTGTAAATAATTGTCGATTGATTTTGAAGTTTTTCATTTATTTGTTTATTAATGACAAATAAGGGTGAATCTAATAGTTTAGAGGAATCTAATATTTTCTATATTTAAAAACTGTACACTCTCTTATCTTGCATAATTTAAATCAAACGTACGCACGCAGAGGTTTTGTAATTGTTTTCATTTGTTTTCAGAAATGTGTTAAGTTTCAAAAGCAATTGTTTCACAAGAATGCAAAGTGCATACTACACGATCAGAGCTTGTTGTTAAATGTAATTGAGAATTATTCAAACAGAGAGCTCCAGTTGTTTTATTCTCTCTCGTTAGTTCAGTTTTCGAATGAGAAACTTCAATTAAAACTGTACTCGATGAATAACACGTAATGACCAATTACACATAGTTAATTACCGATTGAACTAACGAGAAAAAATATTACGTTCGTTACTAATTACACATAGTTAATCACTTCTCTACAACATGGTTAAATTATTTAAAATGGTGTAATTTCCGCGGAAGTGTAAATAAACTCTGATATGCTATAGTTACGTCTCTTTTTAAATAAAAAAAGTCTGCTACCTGGTAATACCAAACCTTAATATTTTTGTGTGGTACTGTTTTCTGCTAATTTTCCGAACATAAAATAAATCAAATAGTTGTTTTGACCGTTACGAAATAAGTTGGTGTATTTATATCTAATTCCTGTATGTACATTCTTTAACATGATTTTCCGATTAATATAATGAGTACATTTAGAAATGATGGTACTATTTCGGGGCGTTGAAAATTCATTTTCCAGATAGCGCGGGAGAAGTTCATTTCTCAACACTTTGACAACTCAAAAGAGTTAGATCACTTCCATCGGAGGACTACTTTAATGTACACATAAGAAGCACATGAGTTCACCTACTCGAGCAGAGTTGTGTAGTTCAGGAGGAAAGTTGACAAATCTCATCTAAAATATTTCGAAATGTTGGTGTATTTTTCTGTCCTCAAATTACTGGATTTATCAAACGCAATTTTTCATGTATTTTGTAAATGTTCCCATTTTTTCATTTATCCTTAACTTCAATTTGTTCACTGCTGTAAGTAAACTGTTCATTTAGTTATGCAACTTGTGAATAGTGAATAGTAATAATTGATTTACTCAATTTACATTTTCAAACAAATTCTATCGAAAAAAAGTTCTAGGTTATTTTGGATAATTAATTCTATACATTGCTAAATAGTAGTTGGACTTATTTTATTCAGAAGATAACAATTTAATTTTATTTTGCATATCAAATTTTGAGGAAAGTATTTACGAATTATATGTGATATAAAATAATATACAACGAAAACACAACTTACCACATGTTTATTGGATTATTTCGATGTAATTGGCGTAATGTAAACGTAATAAAAACAACAAAATAGTCCATAAAACGACGTAAGTCGTAATTTATTTATCTTGATAATATAATGGACGTTAAAAACAAGATTAACATACGTTTCCTTTTTTCTTAGATCAGGAGTTTCCAAATAATGGCACGCCGACCAAATGTGGTGTGCCAGGCAAATTTTTGCTGCCCACGAAAAATGTTTAGAAAAAAACAGAGAAATATTTTTTTAGCCAATGAAAAAAATACTGCTCTTTCGAAATATTATTTACTTTTACACGATAATAATCAACAAACGAAGTTTATAAAGGATTAACAGTGATCCATAAAGTGAAGAATCTCACAACTGATCTAGTCGATGCGTTTCTGCAGATCAGACAATAAAATGTATTGCATTCTTTGAACTGAAATCGTAGAAAAAATGCTCATACTTAAGACAATATGGGTTAAATATGACAAACGTTTGGGAGTAAGAACGTATGTGAAATATTTTTTTCCTTATGAAATTAAGAATAAAAAAGTCAATTTACAGATTCTTTGTTGCTGTATATTTTGAGATTAGCATCAACTGAGCTGTAGGTGAATATTCTTTCATAGTTAGTTTCATCTTGTTTACCACAGTATTCTTTTTAAATTATCGTTTTGTAATTTTTTTGTAGACTACATTATTAATTTCAGTTTCTTAATTTTTTTTTTCATTTCCATGTTACTTCAAATAAAATATTTTTGAGTGTTCTTCATAAAAACAAAATTCTTCTTGGTGTAGAATGATTTTTTTTAATTTCACGCCTTTATGTAATTGTAACAATAGTTTTTTAAGAAATAAAATTGAACGTAGCCCTGGTTTAAATTAACATATGCATATGATCTCATACTTTTTCCTCTTTTCTACCTTCAGAATTTTATGAAAATTAGCCTACTAATGAAGTGCGGAATGCAATCATACATAAGGTTTCCAATTTGGCCTCCAGTCCTTACAAGTTGAAAATATCTGATTTAGATCTATGAATCACGTCTTCAGTTTATAGATACAAGAAATACTTCACTCACTCCCCGACTTGTTTAGCGGGTGCAAACATTCCAAACGTCAGAGAGACGATAGAAACATTACAAACTTTACTTGCTTAATATATGAAGATGCGGCAGTTTATAACAGAACCTGAAATTCTGGGCATCCATCAGTTTGTGTAAATGGATGGCATCTATTATGAAAACATCCCCTTTCGTTCATTCATCACTCGAAAACCTCCATTCTGCGAAGCAAATAAACTACACGTACATCATTTGTTCAAACGCTTTGTTCTGGCATTTGCACGGATTGTCAGCTGTAATGGATAATTGAAATGACGTAAGATTATTTAAACACGAATCATCGTAAATGAAAAAATGAGAAAAGTTCAAAACTAGGTTTCAAAACAATGAGCTCAACGCAAACATTAACCAAATGTTACTGAGTTGTTTTTGTTAGTAAAACATACTAATTCAATAAAATTTAATTGATGATGCCGTTTTGTTTTGAAACACTAGTTTTCAATTGTTTTCTTTTGTGGTTAAAACTGTTAAGGACATTCTGGTATCAATTGCAAATGTTTTGAAAAAGTATCCATTAATACTTTATATAGAAGGAAATAGGAATAAGTATTTGAAGCACGCAATCAAAATCACGCGTGCAGTATAAGAATAATTAACATATTATTTCATTTGTGAAATTTGAAAATCTTTGCCTTATTCTGAATAGCTTGTGAGATTTGCAAACACTATTTGTGAAAATTTTTTGCATATGAGCTGGTGAGAATCAGAGTGGTGTAAGTAAATGTTTCCTTGATTTGAAATTTTTAAGGGTTTATTAGACCCTTTATCCAAAAATCCCATTACATTGTAAAACAAAAAAACTAACTATTTATGTGCAAAATTATCCCTCTTTTTTAACATGTAAGCTATATAAGAAAAAAGTTATGCAGGGCCTAAATAACTTATACTTCTAAGGGGTCACTTCAAAGGGAAAAGAAAATCGGACACTCCAGCGGACCGGGTGGCCCCCTGGCGGGCGGTGGGTCAAAAGGGGCAGCAAAACAGTGTTTTGTAAATATCTCAAAACCTAGGAAAATTATCAAGAAAGTTGAAAGTAAAAGACGCAGCAGACAAAATTTCTAACAAATTTGGTCATAAGTAACTTTTCTTCAGACGCACGACGCACAAAAACCGAGATATGAGCGCTCAAAGTTGAGACCTTTTCTCGCAATCCTTCGTTTAATGCATTTTTGCGAGAATATAAGACAATAGCATTTTTTAAACTTTAGACCGATTTTTGTGCAGTAAAAAGCACTAAATATGGGTATGTAAGTATTTGTACACGTACTACCTTGTATTTAGATGTAACTTTTTGAATGCTTGTATTTGTGCACACACATACCCACAGATAACGAAAACAAAAACGTGCACTTTTGAAGCGTTTTTAGCAGTATATATCAATATACACTCATATATATGTGCAAATATTTGTCGGAATATATTAATACACGTATATTATACTTGTTTAAATCCAAAAATGCACATATATTCGTCTGGATTAGTCAGCATAGCAATGTAAAAGTGCTAAAATAAAACTCGATATTTTCAAAAAAAAATTTTTTCGTATATTTCATTTAAATTTAACATTTATGTGCACTTACTGCCTTATATCAATATGTCATCTCACACATAAAATGTACTAAAAATGTGTTTTTACATACTGCTGCTGACATTCCTTGATTTTACTTTAAGTATTATTTATTTGCTTCACCCCTTAAAATTTCACCCTCTTTACGCGGCTTCTGTGTTTAATATCATTTCTTTATAAAAGGCAAAATACTTATATTTACAGTTTAATAAAATAAATTTCGAGAAAGATTGAGAGCTGAATTGTCACTCTTTAGTTCTTACATTTTCATGACGCACCATTTTAATGTTACAGTGGACATCTCAGAATGTTTTCTTTGCACTTGTGAGGCCATTTATTTTCATATATCTCTCCCTAGAATTCCTCAGGTTTTTAGGAATTCATTTTTATGGCATTCAGGTTTCCTGAACCTTTTTTTAGTTTTAACTTCATACTGCGAATCGATGAAACCATTATTTTCATCGGACTGAGCAGTTGAGACTGGTGTACTGGAAAGAAATCTATTTCTTCTTGCCATATTTCGAGTCTTTGTTCAAAGGCGTAAGCCTGTCATTGTTGTTGTTATTTGGATTCCTATCTACAACGCCATTTGATTCAACAGAGTTAAGTTCACTGGAAAGTTGTATCCAATTATACGTTTTCCGCTTCTAGGCCTTATCATTTTTATAGTTATTGAATGACACCTGGATTTATAAGTATAACTTTTCACAATAAACATAAATGTTTTTATATATAAAAAGCTCTATTTTTACTAAAAACATTATCAATCCATAAATATAAACATAACATATAAAAATATCAATACAAGTATTTTTTCTAAGTTCTAAAAACATGATTGCCTCAGTTTCATATCTATTTACTGTGACAAAGTGAAATATGTTGGACTTCTTACCACCATTAGTGCGCAATAATCCAATTTATAGCTCTAAAACCACCCACTAATTACTTAGCAACACACGTTTGCATCAACATTAATTCATCGACTGACTTACGCCACTCTCTCTAAACATCTGGGCGGTTTTTTTTGGGATGAGAATGAAGTGGGGCTCCCAGCCGCCACTGGGTGTACTTACTTCACCCTAAAACTAAACAGAACAATGCATAACGATGTTAAATATTGACTTAACTCAATTTTTTTTATCTTCCTGACTTACACCACTCTGATTCTCACCAACTCATATGTTAATGACAGTTATACCTTGACCTAAATTTTCTAATGATAACAATGATGCCAAAACAGGGATATGACAGAGAGCAGTATGATATTTTACTCGAAATTCTGATATTTTTTATATATCTTTATCGAAATTCTTGTTTGAAATTTAATATATCAATATATTATTCTTCTCATAATACATCTACAATGTTGTTGTGCGTTAAGGAATGAGCCGGGATTGGTCAAAATGATGAAATTACAGATTAGTTTTGTTTTTTGCGTAATTACGAACTTAGATGTTTTTGCAGAAGCACCTTTCTACATATACAACGAAACACGTACCTTAATATGTGTATGATGAACTCCCTCACCTTTCTACGTATACAACGAAATACGTACCTTAATATGTATATGATGAACTCCCTCACTCATCTAACACATAAAGGATATTTGATGCCACGCAAAAGCAAATAGCGCCATATTGTTTATACCGTCGTCATGACGAAGTATCAAAGATTCAAGATCCAAGACCAGCATACGACGCAAAGGAGTCTCTACGTCGTACACATTAGAAGGCTCCATGAGACGCGCACCATCGAGCGTATGTCGCCTATCTGTCAAGAAAATTCGAGAACTCGGGTCAGTTTATTAAGAACCTTCGAGAGAACCTCAATAGACGAACCTCGACCCAGTGTTACGTCGCCAACGTCGTCAGTTGTCAAAGTTTATCTTATGGCAACAGCACGACGGTAAAATCAGTACGACGAGTACCCTGGCCGAGTGAACATCGAGACCGATATAACCTCAACCCAGAAACCCAGTTCTGCGGAAACGTCCAACCTGTGACTGAATTATTTTCCATCATCAGACGCCACGAGAGCAGCGGAAATAATTCTATGTCCAAGAAGCTACGCTCGATCAGTGACTGAGTTAATTCCATCTTCGAGAACCACAAGGCTCAATTTCGCGGCCTGCAGCAGAGTTAACTCTACCTTCAAAGTGACCACGAAAGTCTTGTCACTGTCAGCGGTGGAACGAACTCTACCATTCGAAGATACGAAACGCCATCCTACGAGACTACGCAGAAACTTAACCAGCAGCGCCATCACGCGCTAAGATATCATACTTCAGCTATCAGCTAGCTACCTCAGGATTGATCACCAGTGGTACCATCTCGTGACGAAGAAGAGAACTTCTTCAACCTCGACAACCAGCTTAGCCACAACCGTGAGTCGAACGAGAAAAGGCATCATTTACAGAGCTTTCAACGCCTGTGGTTGCCAACCTGGTGTTATTTATTGTTTACGATTCAATCATTTGTTAACATTGATCCTGCATAATAAATCTTGTCCTGTTTAACCTGTGAGTATTTATTTTGAAGAGGAAGAACCTTATTGCGAAGCAATCTCCGCATCGAGAATTGTGAAGCAATAAAAAATCTTCCCCGACATTTTCTTAACTTAACAATTCCTTCTTTTCAGTGGATTCTTTGTGCATTTTTATGGTCTAAAATCTGACGTGTCGCGAACGAAAGTTCTAAAAAAATTAGGTTTCCAACCAGGACACAACATTATTTCCGCAATGGATCAATAAGATAAAGAAAGGCCAAATTTGCAGCAACTAGAGAAAAAGACTTTAAAAATTTAGCTAAAGATGAGATGAGAACTTTGGAAAGGAAATTGTAACTACAGGAAGAAGAAGAAGAAGAAGCCGATGATTCATAATTTGGAACAGGAATGCACTAGGGAACTTCAAAAGGCATTTCCCGTAATTTACAAGTTTTTATATTTAAGGAACATTTTGTCAAAAACTCAAAACAGTAGAACATTGAAAGTTTTACACAATATTGCTTGTTTTTTCTTCTTCGTTTTTATAAAAATGTACCACAAGAAATTATAATTATTTCTAAACATTACATTATAAATTTATGTAAAAAGTATTATTGGACATGACTAAAAAATTAGAAATATACGTGCTTCCGCGAACGCGAACCACTTTTTCGGGTGAACCTGCCAAAAGTTGGGAAGGGGTATTTTCGCGGTCGAGTCTGGCGAAAAAGTAGTGAAAGACCTTACGTTTTCATAAGACATAGTGAAATTGTAGTGAAACTTGTCTGAATTGAAAATAACTAATGACAAACTACAAAGCAAAGCTATGTTACACAATAAAAACTAACTGAAAATAAAAATTACATTAACATTGATTAAAACAAGACATGTAATATATGTACTAAGTGAGCGCGAAAAAATTTTTAGATTAGAAATTCGATTCCAATGGAGCAAAATTTTTCGCGAAATCACGTTAAGTAAGATGGGATCACCGTTAGAAAACTGATTATATTGAATCAGAGAATTATCTATTTTGTGCTAGTGTTAGGCAAAGTCAGATCAGAAGGGTTTTCTTGTAATCCGAACCACGTCGGGAAGTCAACCAGCTTATAAATTTTGGATAGGAAGAGATTTTATTGTGAAGCAATTAAAAAAGGCGTTGAAAGTTCAATGTGAATTTGTGCCTCGTTCTCGTAACTCACGCTTCAGATTACTCGGTGGTCGAATGTAAGGAGTTTCCTTCTTCGTCGTTAGATGGCACCGCTGGTGGTGTCAGGTTGTAACTAGTCGACGAAGTGCAATGTTCGGTTGCGTGGTGGCGCCTCCGGTTGAAGTTACCTTCGTGTCTCTGAGCGGGTCCTAGGGCTGGCCGCGAGATGACGCTTCGTGACGATGCTTGAAATATTTTCAATCCCAAATTTCGAAGATAGAATTTCTTCGGCACTTGATGTGTGAAATCGTTCTGTCATCAGTTTCAACTAAGAAATTATTTCTGAGAAGCCGAACTTCTTGTGAGAGCTTATCGATGTGAACACCTCAAGAGCTTTCGGCAGAGTGATTTCTTCGTTGCCTTTAGCTATAAGCTAAACAAAGACAAGCGACGGGCGTGACGACGTAATACTAGAGCGAGGCTCGTCTATTTAGAGATAAACGAGGGGCGTCTTTGTTGCAC
This sequence comes from Laupala kohalensis, assembly GCA_002313205.1. Classification (NCBI taxonomy): domain Eukaryota; kingdom Metazoa; phylum Arthropoda; class Insecta; order Orthoptera; family Trigonidiidae; genus Laupala; species Laupala kohalensis. The sequence goes on along the minus strand of NNCF01126812.1, from coordinate 182,778 downwards.
GAGGCACGCGTGTGTATCAAGGAGTCTTCCACTATTTACAATGTTAGGATTATTTAGCGTCGTATGCTGATGATGAGACTCGTCATAGAGACCGGTATAAACAACATGGCGCATCGTCGATCTTTCGGCTTCATGTAACTCTTGTGTTATTTACGGAGTTGGTCATACGAATTACTCAGTATATATAGGATATATTGTTCTCCTACATACGTTTTTTAGTTTCGGGGAAAATGTTCCTAGTAGTTACTAAAATTAACATTGAGAAGAGAGGTCATTTTGGCTCCTCTTCAACGAGCACACCGATGAGGAAGAAAGCGACCAATTGATGCTGAAGATGTGGCGAGAAGCCCTTTCACACGGAAGGAAGGCGTGAAGATAAATATACACGATATGCTATGCTTCTGGGTGGCGTGAGAGAGAACCCATCTTCAATTATGAAGGTACTTTCTTGATGTGAAAGGGTACGAATATGGGGAAAAAGATTCAACAGTACTTACTCTTAAAGAATTTGTCAGACAAATAATAATTAATCCAAGTAAAGCATTAAAATACCATTTTTAGCAACAAGTCAACAATTTGTTTGCAGGTTTTATTATTTCTACTATGTGTTATGTATATTAACAAAAGTAGAGAGAATGTTGAAGAAAGCTTTTCCTTGTAATGTTCAAAGTTTGTTGTACATTTTTAACATTTGTTTGTTATTATGACAGCATATATTTACATTTATTTTTATTATTATTTGTTGTCGTCTCTCTAATAATCTATTTATTTAAAATACGCTGCGGGAGCAGGCTTTACCTATGTGGATGTAAAAGAGTAACAGAATGCTAAAATGAGAATCTACCAAATTAAGTGGTGTGTTTTTAAGATAACGATTCTAACTTTCATGTTTAATATTCCTAATTTGAACCTATAATAAGAGTGCCCACCCCATTCACTGAACTATAAATGTGTACAAAATTTGCTTGTATTTTAATTTTAGGCAACCCAAAGCACTTCCTAGCAATGTGGATTAGAGAGAAAGATCCCGAATAAGGTCGACCTTCAGCTGTATCCGTAACGAAAAATATTTTCAAAACACATAGTATGTAAACAAAGAAATCCTGGATGGGTTGGCTAATTATACCAGGCCAATGTTACCCTTAACAAAATATTGTATTTTAACTTTTTATATTCAGTTTTATTTAATCAAGTGTACATCTAACGTGACGTGACGAAATCCCCATATAAATGGTTCGTGCGGAATTCGTCTCGCTGTGTGACGTTAACCCGTGTAATGTGCGCTCTTGTGCTCTGAACTAGGAGCAGGAGCATTCCCCTGAAGAGTACAAGCGTGAACGGTCCTGGTGAAGGTCGATGGCCAATGAACAAAGCTACATAATTTCAGGTGAGAGTAGGCAACCCGCAGTGCACAGAAGTACCTCTCCAACTCGTGTGGTGTCTTTTAAAGGGGTTAGAGCATGAGAATGTTGCTTGCAAAATATGTGTAAACGACGACGTAGTCTGTCAGACGACCAAACTACAGGTAAATATTATGTGTATAACTCACTTGCGAAACTTCACCTTCACCTGATTCAATCCATTTCACTCAGAAAGAATCATGTTTGTGTTTATAAGCTAATATTTACGGCTGTGCATACATCGCCTTTCACCGCGTTCAGCACAAGGATATTCTCTACATTCGCTGATGAATTTGTCTTTTTTCGTAAGAATTTATATGTGTCCGAAATTTTATATGTAAGAGAATCCCATTGACAGTAGTTAAAACTCTTATTAACTTGAAAAACTTCAAGAATTTTCAAGGAATCTAAGCAAAATTGAATGAAGAAAACTTATGTTAAACAAAGCTAGAATGTGCGAGGTGCATTCAAATTATAACACCAATTTAATTCCACTGACTTATCACACGAGAACTATGAAACTTAAGACACTTGGTAAGGTTTTCAGATGGGGTTTCCCTCACCTACTTCACACAAATGTCGGTTATAGGATCACCTGCATTGTTGGGAAAATTCCTACGGACACATTGAGCCGTTTAGTGTTGTCAATACCTAAACACCTTGCTGCGGTTATCCGCCGTAAAGGTGACGTCATATCTTCGTAAACGAAACGAACGTTTTTGACTTTCGTTGTGCAAGGGAATACACTTGCATCGATTATTATAACTATCTGATTTGCTTCAAATTTACACAAATGCTGTTACAATGTTGTATTCAACATATCAAATGTTAATAAAATATTTCTTTTGCATATTACGTCACGTTGTGTTCCTCAGTTTCCTCATTTAAATCTATTTCTTATGTAAACGAACCTCATTGACTTTGACGTCGTATTTAAGTAACTATGTGACGAGTAAATATGTTAAGTACATAAATGTTTCTTTATAGTCTTCACAAATTCTATTTTTTCTCTCCAAGCCATGCTAACTTCTACTGAGCGCCTCTAATTGTAACTTTCAGTGCAAAACACTTGTATTTTTATTTGATAATTGTGTTTTGTACAAATGTAATCTAAATTTCTATGAATATGTAAATGTAATTTAAAATTCATTATTTCCAATTTTAAAAGTTTTGTTTTCATTGAAGTAAGCAACTATGTCACAATATTTATATGTTTAGTGCTTTCATTTATTTTATTGCTCATTTTTGCAAATGATGTTTTCCTCCAAATTTTGTTTTTGGATTTACACCATTTCTGCATTGCAAGCCACAGATAGCTGCTGTTAAGATCTCATTATAAGTGTAAGGGAATGAGACGCGTCAACTTGTATTGTCGTTTTATGATTGGTGTTACAAACATAATTACATTATATTTGTATTAAACAAGAAATATTTCTACATTAATAATGTCCACTTTCAAATTGAGTGTCACCTTAGCTCCAGAAGATCAAATTGATTAACATATTTTTCAAATGATAGTAAAACAACTCAACCACAATGTTTGATATGAAAATATTCGAGAAAATTTTGCAAATTCTAATATTAATTCGTTCTAAATTCACTCATTACCTTTCTCAAAATGTTTTGAATCAATATTTTGAAATTATAACGAGATAGTGGATTATGCAGTATTATATTTGTGTATTCCTTCACCCCTTCAAAGATAATATATTACTTGTCGTTGAGTTTTTTTATTCTTATCAGAACCCCCACGCTACCTAGTTATGCGCGTGCAGTTAAGTTCATTGTTGGAGCGACCTTCAGGGAATCTGTGGTTGTCGAGAGTGAGTCCATATCCATAAATGGGATGTGAATGTGTCTCCCCGTTGTAATCATTTTCTTCTTCAGGTAGAGAAAAACGCCCTTAGTGAAGTTGACATATGTCTCTGCAACCTCTCTGTTATGACAATCTCATTGGTTCAATTTCAAACTTCTTGCAGAGAGAACGTGGGCGAATTGAGGGAGATGTGCTGTCTTTGTATTGAGCGATGAAGCGTCACTGATAATATATATAGATAGAGAGATATTACCGTATGAAAACAGATTCATTTAAGACGATTTGTGATTTCACTCTTAAGCATCTGAATACAACGGGACGTTAATTAATAATCCCTTTCGCTGGAGGGGTTTTGTCGAAAAAAGATTGTTTAGACAGTGTAATTAGGATGATTATATTGTGTTGATCAGCAATAAAGTAAGAAATATGACCTTAAGTATTTGTAAATTAAGTGTAAAATTTATGACTATTTTTCTTTAAATAAATTATGAGACGACCTTTTATGGAAGAATAATATATAATGAGCTGAAACGACCTTTGGTCGCATCAGCCCTAGTTTTTGAAGCCCCTCAATTCGTCGCGATGACGTGTACCGATACCAGAGTCGCCGTGGCCCATTAACGCCGCCGCCATCACCACCACCACCTCCGCCGCTGCCCGCGTTGTGCTCTGGAAGAAACTGGCGTCACCCAATCAACGGATCTGGGCGATGGTGGTGCAGGCAGGTGAGAGATGCGGCGGCGAACGGTAGAACAGACGGTATTGCGAGAAAGTACACATAAGAGGGCAAAACATAACAACAGCACAATTGAACATGATATTAAAAACAAATATAAACGAAAAAAAGAAACAAAACTACACAAACATGTTATAATATAACTATAAACATATTTTGTGATTATGTGTATGTATAATATAATATTCAATTGTTCTGTTATGTTTCTCATTATTTGATCACCTGACGACGACTTAAAACGAAGTCGTAACTTTGTGACTCTTTTTATAAATAAATGTTGTAATTTATTATTCTGAGGTGCGCTTGCTTATCCTCGACAGTTTTTTCGACTTGCGTTTCGAAATGGCATCCTATTTACTGCATGAAACCTAAACCCTTGGAAGAACTTTCAGACTTGGGTGGAAATTTCACTTTTTTTTCTAGTAGATTTGTCTTGTCACTTGAACAATCGTAATTCAATACTTCAGGAGAAAGATACATCAAAGAAATATGCACTTAGATGTAATGAAGTTTCAAAAATTAAGAAAATTAAAAACTTTGCTTATTTTCCATGTTGAATGAGTATTTCTAGCAAACTTAAAGATAAATACCATATTTGTTTTTGTTGACAAAATAAATTACACGCGAAGCGAGTTTAAAAATCGACCTGTCGAGCTTCATGAGAATGGAAATGAAATTCGATGTCTCACAATCCTTGTGAGTTGAATGTTTTGAAAGTTCCAGAACGTTTGCAAATGGAAGTGATTGAGCACAGCTAATGACGTATTAACTCATTCAAGAATAATAGCATGCATTATTGAGTTTTAATCCAGTCCTCCCGAGTCCTTTTCCGAACTAAAAAATTATCGGGTAGCATGGTGACTGTCTTCGGAGCACGTACAAATACTAAAAAAAATGTTTTTCCACATGAAAAGAATTAAGTCTACAATACGTTCGGGACCTACATATAGACATTTCCATCAACTTTTAAGGACGTGCACAAGTAACGCCAAAGTTAACATTGTTTATTTGGCGCCCAAGGCACTAGCCCAAGGATTGCTCTGATTCGTTCTTACTAAAGAATATTTGTCAGTGTAATTGACCAACTATAATTATAGAAGTCAATAAGCGTTTTCGGATGTTGCGAGGTCGTATTTATTTTCTAAAAAAATTGTGTAAAAAACCCTAAACGTGATATTTTATTTTATTTAATACCAGAACATTGCCAAATTTTTAACAGAATTAAATTCATTAAAATATAATTTCCTTTTTATTCAATAATTTTACATTATTATGTTGGATACATATGTGACCCGCATGGTATTGAACGTTTGACTATGTTGCCTGCGAGTGTGCAAATGTTGCCGACTTCTGCTCTATGGGACTTTCAAATAGGTAATCAAAATCATATAGAAGCAATTTGAACTAAAGATAGGCATACTCGAAAATTTTTATATAGTAAATTAAATATGAATTGAGCTCTCATTAATATAAATGAAATTTAATTATTCTGAAACACGTTACACGTACGTTACATATGTAGTTATTGACATTCAAACACGTTTACATGTGACTTCCAAAAAGACTCCTGCCAAAAAAAAGGTTTCCAAAAAGACTTCCAAAAAGTCTCATATGGCCTGTTCTAGAAACGCTTACACAACATTTATTCTTCCACAAATTTATTACGATTTATTATGTATTCCTTTAATTTAGGGTTTTAGTCATCTTTCATCTTTGTAGTCACTGATTCAGACAGGACAACAACGGGATTCAAATCCCAGTTCTTAGGGCACAGAGACGAAGTGATAGCTCGATCTGAATCCCGGTACTGTCCAACCCAAATGTTACACATTTTAAACAAAACATTCTGCAAGTGTTTTTTATATCATCCTACTTTAGAATCTAATATCAGAAACTAATTCAATTTTTTAATAGCGGGTTTAGGAAATATACCTAAGTTTATAAATTAATTATATTTTTCTTTCACGGTTTCATTATGCAGCCGACAGGTCCGAACTACCTGTGGTGGTTTCACGAAGAAGAAACAGCTATTGTACTTCACGAATGTAAGAATATTCTTGTAATTGCGTTAAATGAATACACAACGTTTATTTAATCGTAAAATGCTTAGAATTGACTATATTGACACAAATAAATTCAAAAATTTAAATTCATTCAGTGAAATTTGATCAATGGAACTTCCATGGTCAGCGCCTTCTATTCAACAGCACTGTGACATATTTGGAATCTGATTTAAGCTAGCCCACATACATGTATTTTCTTAACATAAAAAAATTCAATGAAATAATCCTACTGGAAAAATCAGGCAATGCTATATCATTTTTTACCCCTACTCTGTGAATTTCATCAAAATCATGGGAGTTACTTTCGAGAAAAATCCAGAAACATACCTATTTTTATTTATACGTGCTTTTCATAATTTCTCACGTTATAGTTTAATATTTTATCTGAGGAAATTAAAATTTTTAATATGTTTGAAGTAATATAGTTACATAAATAATGTTTATATGTTTGTCGTATTAATCATTTAATTAAAAAAATTAAAATTCTCAAGTCTAACGGAGGTGGAGACAGATTCTTGAAAGAAGAAAACGAAACCCGTGCATTCCGGTCTGAAGGTCTACAGAGCCACCAGACGGGGAAAATAAACGTAGGCGGAACCGCCGATGAGGACCAAATGGCGCCATCATGTGACGGGGTGCTGACAGCGACGGAGGAGGGCGACGAGATACTGACGACGACAGAGAAGAATCAAGAACCCATCTGGCGAAGCGTTCGTTTAGCGTCCTTTCGAATATTGTTTCACTACAAAGACTCTTTGAATAGATTTAAACTGACGTAAATGTCACCGCTTCTAGTTACTAAACTAAAAGTGGTCATTAGAATTAAACACCCAACGTGGCTCGAAATGCAGACTAAGTTTATTCGTTTTCACGCTCAAGAATATTTATTTGTTGTAATAAATTCTTGCATTTATGCAATTTATTAACCAAGCCAACGGTATCTTCCCCAGGAATAATATTAATCCATCAATGATTTTGCGATAAGCAAATCTAGCAAAAAAAAGTGTCTTGTCTCAATTAAATTGATACGAAATTAATCGAAGTTATACGAGTAAAAATTAAATGGTAACTATCAATTTATGTTTATACTCATTAAATATCTGATTTTGTTATTGTTGTAAGGAATAAAAAATGTTTAAAAAATAATAGCAATATTTATATTTTAGGTGTTTCGTGAAGTTTAAACATGAATGATTTTCAATTTCATAGATAAAATATACAACCATACTACCCAGCGTCGTGCGAGATTGGAAAAGAAACTTGAGACTATCATTATTGCACATTCTGGTATTGAAACACCTCTCAACAGGTGTAGATTGTTAAACTCATTTTGCCTGGCGTTACATAATATTTTAAATTAATATGTTAGTTTCCACATTTCTCTACTTTTGTGATGTTAGGTTTTTACTTTTGTTAATTTCAAAAATTAAATTCCTCAAAGGAAACCAACAAAAAACGTGGTTTTCAATTTGTAAGTTATTTGTGCGTAATTATGAGTTATTTTACAACTACAGGCAGAAGGAAAACACACTTTACACAGAAAGCTTAATAAACAAAGCGCATAGTTAAGACATCTGAATTTTTTGTTTTCGTCTCACTTTTCGATTATGTACTTCAAAACAATGTTCTTCAACTCCTTTATACAATTTTTCTTCGATTGTCCGTTTCGTTCATTATACTTTCAGTGGATTGTCCGCCTCACGTATAGCAATCACATTAGTCAGCATAAAAAAAACAGTCATGGGTGTGAAGATTCACATCTACTGATCAGCAGCCGATTTAATTGTTTTTTCTGCTTTCTTAATTTATTAATATTAACTATAATTTACCTTTTTCGTTGCAATAGTCCGTAAAAAAGAGTCCTTTGAAATTTCAAATAATTTCATCGATTACGTCTTCCGATTTACAAGCAACATACGTTCAAAATAATTCACTTTTATATTAATCCAACATTATTAATCTGCTGGTAAAATGATTTTTTTTGGAGGTGGTGTTAATAAGTTAGTAATATGTGATGGAAAAATCTATTAAAGAAGCTTGATATAGTTTGATTTAATTTATTGCACTTTCGTCTGGAAGAGAATTCATTTCATCTCATGCACGATTCAAATTTTCTATTTGCGTGGGGCGGAAGGTCGAGCTGTGGTGATGTAAGTGGTAGTCCGCAAGAATGGACAAGAAAAACTGCGTTTACACACCACCATCGCCGTCAACGTATGTCCCTCCCAAAGAAATATAAGAGTTATTTCGCTAGACGTGCAGAACTATATTTATATTTTCTTCAGAGTAGTAACAGTTAATCTACGAAAATAAATATGTTTACAAATATAGAGGGTATATAGCTAATTATACAATAAAAATATTTTTTTTAATGATTTGATTTTTCTTTAGTAAGAAACCTTAATTATTCCTTGATTCAAAAGAAATTGTAAATCTGACAATAATTGTTCTAACTATTAACTCATTTCTGGCTTTGGATATTCCAAATACCATTTTCTGCAACATAAAATGGTGCCAAGAAAAACCACACCAGAAGACGTTCGTCCATCATAACGGCAACATAAATTTAATAACAGTTTGGGAAATTTCGAAACAAGTGTTGTTTTTTACCTATATTCTGCTATACAAGAGCATTACTGCTATACAGCGTCAAGACGTTCATGACTCTATTACTTTCTGTGTTGTTGAATGAGCAAGTCAATCGACCAATCACAATGGCGTAGTATGTACAGAAATTACGAAAATCTAATTCAAAAGACGTCCTCAAATTCTTACCTCTCAAATTATTTTCTCTTATAAAACGAATTAAGTCCTTCGAGAATAAAAACAAATGATGTAATAAATTCATCTTCATCCATTTGATAGATAAACCAAAATTCAATAGTTCAATTCTTACACATATTCAATAATATGTACTTTTTGAAAAACATTATGAAAAAGCAAGTAAAATCAAAAAGGGAAAGTCTGTTAGATTTATATTATGATTTTCACCACTTAAAGAAAATAAAATCTTCAAACTCATTCTCTTTTGTGCGCAAAATTACTACATATTTGGACAAATGTTTCAAAAATAACAAAGAAAGGTAAAAAAGGAACTCTCTCATAACATAAGTGTATCAACACCTAAAATCAAATTTCCAAAATACGTGCATTATTATGGAATTAATGTTTTCAATTGGTGGTGGATGAATATCTTCTGGTTTGGTTTTATAACGCAGAAAATGATATTTGGAGTATCCAAAGCCAGAAATAAATTAATATTTACAACAATTATTGTCAGGTTCACAATTATTTTTGAATCAAGGCATAACGAGGATTTCTTACTAAAGAAAGCTCAAAATATTTTAAAATATATTTATGTTCAGAGATTAACTTTTACCACAGTGAAGGAAATATAAATATGGTGTTACACGTCTAGTGAAATAACTCATATATTCCTTATATTAAGTTTACTGAGGGTCACACGTTGACGGCGACGCTGGTCTGCAAACGATGCCGTTTTCCTTGTCCAAACCTGCGGACTACCATCTACATCACCATAGCTTGACACTCCACCGCGCAGGTAGAATAGTTGAATCGTGCGTGAGATGAAATGTGTGTACCCCATGCCAAAGATCAAACGTGAGACAATATTCACTCAGTTCTCGGATATTATAAGGAAAGTCGTCAGTAACCTTTGTACGGATGACATGGATGTCTAGTCCGAAATATCTTTTTGAGCACTCCATTTAATAACTTTATTCATTAGCGGTATAATACATACATAATAAACGCACAATATTAAGTGACAAAAACATATGTTTTTTCATGTGGTTTTCTGAGCTGTCGAGAAAACTAATACCTTTGTATGTACATCGCCAGACTCCGCACCCAGCAAATTAGAAATGTTTGCTTTGGTTAGTGTATCACTATCTCTTTATCACTATACTTGGGAACAATTTGCATCGACTTAAGTACGCATTAAATGAAACCAACACGCAACCAATCTCTAAGAAATATTGGTTAACTCCGAGAAATGCTCATGATGAGCACAATTTTTATATGTGATAAGATAAAAAGCTAATGAAAGTTTTTCCGTTTTTTCTTGCGCGGAGTCAGTTGATATAAGTACGAAAAATATAACTGTAATTTCGCTTCAGAAGCTGTTGACTTCTCATTTAAGAATTAGAAATAAGAGATATATTGTTTGGTATTAATTTTTGATATCTGTTCCACCTTCTCTGTGAATTTCTTTGACACTTCTTAAAATATGAGGGGATAGTATTATAAAATCCCAGAGCAAGTAAAACTGTTAGTTTTTAGCTCATTCTATGATTTATTATTCGGAATGCGTGATAATAATAGTAATAATGATAATAATAATAATAATAATAGTAAGGAATGAGGCATGCTAAATGCCCCTCAAACCTTAAAAAAAACGGGTAAATAGTCCCCGAGAAGAAATTGTATAATAATAATAATAATAATAATAATAGAAGGTCAAATGTAAAAAGGTACAGGGTACAGTCTGCCCCGCAAGGAAGGACGAAGGGGCATAATGCATTTGAAGGACCTACACAGTTCACAAATAAAGCAACTCCGAGATTTCTTTCACCAGAGGAAGGAAGAATCTAACTTTTACAAGACCATATGTGCAGCCGATATGTAATATACTCCTTTAAATTTAGCAGACCACTCTCCACAACTAAAATGTTCTTTTCTTGCGGGGTGCGGCTTTAGGGTTCGTCAACGGCAAGGTCATTAGAGCCAATACAACCAAAATGAAATTAACGTTGAAGTAAGTCAGAGAATTAGTCAATGGCATTATAAACCACTTCATGGTAGAGATCCTTATAATCTAGATGAGCCTCATGTCGACAAAGCTGCGTCGAACGCCTGGCTAACAAAAGGGGATCTATACTCGGAAACGGAGAGATTACTCATGGCAATTCAATACCATGTAATAAGCACATAAACCATAGAAAATGTATATTGCAAGACACTGACATAGCAGATGACAAATGTAGGAGATGCAAAATTAAACCAGAAACTATACAGCACGTCACAGGATGATGCACTCTATTAGCACAGACATATTACACCCACAGACACAATCAGGTCGCCATCAAAATCTCTGCGGGAAGTATGGACTAATAGAAGACACTGTCCCGTACTGCAAGTACTTCCCAAAATCCATTTAAGTGAACAGCAGGTACAAAATTTATTTTGATAGATCAATCCTCACCAGCAAGACAACCTGTCACAACAGACCAGATATTATTCTAATAGACAAACTAAAGAAAATCACACACATCATAGATATTGGAGTAACCAACGCCCACAACCTACAAACTACTTCCAATGATAAAATTCAAAAATATGAAGATTTTAAAACAGAAATCCTTTGCATATGGAATGTGTGTATATATAGTTTCTATAGTCCTGTTCACCTCTGGAGTCATTCCTCACAGTCTGCATCCGAGCATCAATCGGCTTCATCTCTCAAAAAAACATATTTCTAAATTTACAAAAAGCAGCCATCGTTAACTTCTGTAGAATAGTCAGAAGAGTTTTAAATTGTGACATTGTTTGAGGTGAGGATGCTTGGTATACCCCGAACCTTACCTGAATCCAACTACAAGTTGTGAAAAATATTCATGAAAATAATAATAATAATAATAATAATGATGATGCTTATTTGAATTTTAACATGAGAATTCGTATACTCAGTTTTGGTATATTTTTTGAGTACATCAAAGTGGATTCAATATTACCACGTCTTGTTAGCAAGCGTCTATAAAGGATATATCTATCATAGTCATGACCGTGAGGTCTGTTAATAGAAACGAGGAAAATCTTCGGAAATTTAACAGCATCCACGTGTTGCGACTTCGAGGATCAATACAGAAACTTCCATAGGGTATGAAGCAAAATCATACTTTGGTAATGTATCGTAACGATAATGTGTTTTATCAGGACCTTTGGACTTATGTTCAACGCATTGTATTGTATGAGATACGTACGTACTTCCTAACACATCCAACAAGAAAGGCCAAGTAACTAGAGCAAACTTGTCTCTAGATAAATTTGTATTTAGGTATTTCTGCGTCAAATTGAGCACATTACCACAAGTGGTAATTTAAATAAATTATTAGTTAGTACAAAAACAGTTATAACTTGTTTGAAGTCTCTTTTCCGTCATTTTTGCATAAAGGAAGACTTGTAGTATATTGCTTCAGGCCAACTCTTATAATATACCAACTAGATATACATCACTCATGGATACTTTCGAAGTATTTTCTCAACCACAAATAAAATATTGTTATTATTAATGAAGCTGATCCAAATTTATTGCAGAGGAATTGAAAAATATATTATCAATACTTTAAATTCTATCGACTATTTTACTTCAAAACTTGAAATATTTTCTCTCGTTTGAAAATTTCCAATATGGCGTAAACATTGAGTAAAATATTTCCATTGGAAATTTTATTCCACAAATTTACTATTTGCAACTCTTTTAGACACATAACTCAATACGATTTGCTTCTTTCTTTGCTATGTCCAGAATGTTATCAATATTGGTCTTTTTTTTTCTTTTTGTGCGTCTACAAATTTCGCCACTATATCATACCTCGTTGTTAAGGGTGCCCCTCCCCGCCCCGGGCGAAGAGTGCGCTATCTACTGTATATGCTCATTCTTCTTCATGTATCCAACGCATTCCGAATTGAAGACATCGAGTTTTTGGCGAGGCTTTGAACGATATGTCATTAAAGTTGTTACCATGTTTAAAATCTCATCTCTGAGTTCAAAGTTCAAATCATGAATCCGATGTTCAGAAAACGTCTACATTTTATTCTGCCTGAAATTGATTCCATACATGATAGATAATTTATGTAGATGTAAATGACACATTACATAGTCTGGTTGGTAGAAAAATTGATTAACTTAGAAGTTCTAGGATACTGACTTTTAGTATTGATGACGCAAGTTCTTTGTCCTGCGAATAGCTCTGTAGCTGTCAAACCAATAATTTACATAATCTAGGTTCCGAGAAGTAAATAATACAAATAATTACGTATTAGTCAATAAGTGAGTATATGTTTCGAAATATATAAAAGAAAAATCATCCAGAAGTAACTATGTAAATGATTCTACAACATTTCCTCGAAGAAAAGTAAAAACATGTTCCAACGATATCATACTTGTTAACACGAAATGTTTTCGCTGTTCGAGATGTATGGTAAGCGGTGCCCACAAACATACAGGGTTTATGAACTCTGTGACCTCGTTATACAGAGTCTTCGAGTAACATATTCACCGAGTCGAGGTGCAACAGCAGAGTCTCGCGTAGCCTCAATTTCCTGGAGGAAATTGTCTTGAGGTAAGTAATTATTTTGAATTACGTAACAAATTCGAAAAAAGTTTCAATTTTATTTCACGTAATAATTTTATAAATAATTAATTTACCATAATTATTTTAGAACATGTTCTTTAACCATATATCGAAAATTGATATGTTTCAGAGTGTTCATAAAACAATTCAGAATAGAAAATAACTTTTACTGTCCGGATCTTCAACAAAAATTTACACGAAATGGGCGCAGATCCATTCGCTTTCTGTCTCTTCATACATATTATTTGATAACTCATGCATAATGGGTTTATGTAATATATATTTGTTACTTCAACGATACAGCACGAAAATAGTGTTGATNATATATATATATATATATATATATATATATATATATATATTTTCTTAGATAGAATATCGAGGAAAACTATTCATGGAAATGTCATTTTTGAGCCACTCAGCTTGCTTAATGTTACGGATATTTTATTTATATTAAGTTCATAAAAAGAGGTCAATTTCAGCGTTTACGTTCGTGTATGCCAAGGTATATAAAACATAAATAAGAAAAAGACTTGCATGACATTTTATGCGACAACACTTTTTTTCTTCACGCGCAATACTAGAAAGAGTTGGAGTAGAAGAGAACAAAAAAAGGAAGTGTTGTTAGTTTTTGAGACAACAAAAACATAGATTAGATAGTTACATACCCATAAACGATAGGAACAGAAATACAAAATTTTATCACATTAAAACATCTAAATATGAATTAGAATATATTCTATACACTACATTTCCAATTATGAGTTCAAAATTTTGATCGAAAGCTATCACGGCATTTCCTCATAATGATTTATTTTACTTTCATCATCGTACTATTCTCTCACTTTTGCAGGTTAGTGAATAAACGATGTTTATTTACTCATTACTTAACTCTATATAAAATAACAAGGCATTTAAATTATATTAAAAAACAAATTATGCGATTCACAAGACTTTCTGGGATTATTAGTTAAATTTTATCAATATTTTTGTGAAAACATGGTATATAACCTATAAAATGCTCTTCACTACATTATTCTTCACAATTCAGCCCTTACAGTCACATATATAACACTCATATTGTATTATTAATGACTTACTTAATCCGAATTGGTTTTGACACTGAAGAATGTTACTGAGGATTGTATTGAAAAATAGTAAATTATTATCAGAACACTCATGTAATAAGAAATAAACTGCTACTAGATTATAGATAATTACTAGATACTACATTACTATACTAATTACTAGATAATTAAAATTAAGAATGTAAATGTTTGTTTAACAAGTGCACAATATTTCTTTTTAGGATGTGATAATCAATTACACAGGAAAAATTTAGTGAACAAAGCCTTATGAAGAATATGTAACGCGCTGAATAAATATTCATCCATAGTATAAACAAATTTACCTGACTGAAAAAAAGTTCATCCGGGATAAACAAATTTACATTGACTCCGTCCGTGGAAGCCTACATTTACATTCATCCAATTTGGAAGATTTTTTATTTCCCAATTATTTATTAATTATCATACAATTTTTTATTATCCTAAAAAACTAGTTTTATAAACTCACCTTCTTTCCATCCACATTGAAATGCTCAACTAGTGTGTACATCGTGTGCGACAGGAAGAGAGTAATGCACAATAGCGGACTCATGACATAAGCAGCTCCGATGGCAATCAAGGTTCTCTCTCTGCCACACCATTCGCGGTTGCGATGTGGATATGCCACTGCAATGTAACGCCACACGGCCAACGTCACCGTTAGCCAGATGGACACTGTGTGGCACACCTGCAGAACGCCACAAGAAATAAATATAACGTTCTCAGAATAGAAAGGTAACTTTTTATTAATGCTCTACTTCAGCGCTGTGCAACTTATCTTAACCCTGGGACAATTTTCTATACACTTTCGGTCAATCGGATCGGTACGGGATGGGACTTGACAAACTGTAACCCGACAAATGGAACTAAAGGGTCATATATATTTATAATAATAATAATAAAAAGTTTTTCATATTGTAGTGTATAATGGGGTAAATTGGTACCCAATTTTCTATTTTCTCTACCAGACATGCCACGCCAAATATTTATTCTGACAGCATGGATTTATAACAAAAAATTGTGCCTTCCAACGTTCGATGAAAAAATGTGCTACACTCGCGAGTCGTAAAAAAAGTCGCAAGTTCTTAGTTTTTTAGTCATTTTAACAAATGACTTTTGCTGAAAGTTTGTCATATTTATTCATTTTGATGGAATTTTAAAGAAATGTGTTTTGTCGTTAGTTTGGTGACATAAAAGTTACTCGAATGTTATGAAAAAAAAAGTAAATACAAAAATACAGTTAATAATAAATTCTAACCACATCAATTGGAGGTATATTATAATTTGATAGCTAACATATCACACTGTTAAACATTCACATTAACCCACACTTTTAGTGATAAAAAACTTTAAATATTATTTTAGAATTCTATGATAGTATAAATGTATTACCGTTTATATCATCTTTAGACGCATTCGTCGTGAATATTGATAATAGTGAACATATCATAGTAGTCGTCCAAGAAATTGTTTAAAATGGGTTGGAGGTGAACTAAAACGAATTTGTACAAAAGTGGTTAATAGGATGAAATTTTCTAGAGAATGTGGAATGACGGTGTAGTTGTGTCTGTTAAATATATTTAATTCGATAGACATTTCAACCGCACAAATTTTCGTGGTAATCAAAATATTTGGTACAGCGAATTCAGGTAAGATAAAAAGTAAAGACAAGAATAATTGAAATACAATTTATGTTTACAGTGATCAACACGTTTAATCCATCGGCATTCCTTTCCATTCCTCAAAAAGAAAATGCAAAATTTGCATTTACCTCGGTATGAATACGATGTGATTGATTTGCTAGCATACATGTTCCGCAACCCTAATCCAGATATTCATTCGACTGCATGTGTACGTAGTGCGAGATCAATGTATCAACCAAATGCCCCTGTTGCTTGGATTGTTTCAGTCACAGAAATCACTCGGTCAACGCATTTCGATCGTATTCTATTTCTGGGTCTGCGGTAGCCGTGTGAAGAGAAGTTGGAAACAATGTCACCAACTCTGGAATTGCTCTTTATATTTAAAAAGTGACATTATCCATCTTCACCGCAATTTCTCAAATACACTTAAAATGCAATATCTTAAACATAAGATTGTAAAACAAAACTATTTACTTATTTATTATGAAGACCATAATAATAAACGAAACTTCCTTAACCTTTATTCAGTGCTTAAAGTCTGCGATTGTAACTAGTAACTAATCTTCACCTCCTTTACGAGCGGTTGCCATCTGGGATAGGTACGCCAAAAATTAACTCTGACTATTCAGAGATATGCCAAAAATAAAGAGAATGCCATGCATTCTCACAATGTACCGCCGCTATCCTTTCGTCTTGTCACAAGCCACAATTTTAATTTTTGTCGAGAAAGTTTTTTTTAAGACATATTTTTTGATGATGTATACTTCTATGCTTATAGTATACCTGAATATCCAGTTCGACCATTCATGCAAAAAAATAAGATTTATTTATTAATCGTCAGATACGTTTCAACTCGTTTTAGTCTTGTTTAAGATACTTTGTATATCTGACGAAAATTGGACTTGAAATGTTGAATATGTTTATTAGTTATTCAGATTTGATAACAGTTGTCAAAATTTCATAATAATTTAAACTTTAGTGTTCAGCTACTCTAACAACATCACATTTTTATTTCAAAAGAAGAATGTTGTTTTAATAACTTGAACGTATTATTCTTATAGTACGTTTAAATTTAAGTAAGATATATAAGAATCTTTTCACAAAAAGATCTTCATTAATAGCTACACGGAGAAAATGGCAGATGAACGGAAGATACTAATTACAAATATAGTGATTAAGGATTACAAAGAAAGAAAGGGCTCCTGTAATCGTTGATGCATTCTCCTCTAACCAATGAATCTAAACGAATGACAACTGAAAGAAAATAGGAATAAAAATAGTTTTAGTGGAATGAAGGAACTAAAATATTCAATTCGACGGCTATAAAAAATATTGTCATCATAATCAAATACAATCATACGCAAATGCATTTCATTTGCATAAGTGATATGTCAGAAATTTTAAGTTCATTTTATGTGTTATCGGACGGAGCAAATTACGCAAATGAAGTACCATTCTCTGTAGCGCACTACGAGAAATGTTCACAATTAGCTATTGTTTCATCTTTCACCTTTTCCTTTCCGAGATGACAGCATTGAAAAATTTACGCCAAGAAGAGAAGTTACATGACTTTAAAATTGGAAAAGATATTACTTGACTACTCGAACCCTAACAAAGACGACATGACAAGTCTAACCGTGCTGGTAATGTAGCTGGTACCTACGTGCAATTTTGTCATACTAGCTTGTCGTACGTGAAAAATGTCAGGTCTCTTTAAAAAAAAAAGATGCATGAGAAGATAATGAATTCAGGACATTGTTTTCAGGTAAGTAACAAACAATGCGCGTTGAGAATTTGTACGTGAATTACGTAATACTCCATTTTGTATTGTCATATACTATTTATAACTATTCTGATACCCTTTTTACACTGTTAACGGTAAATATGAAAAGAGAAACTACAACTAACAGATGGCGGTAAGTAGTATATTATTTAGGTCAAAAAATAGTCTTTCTAAATAAAAGTAAACATTTATATCATACAGAATGCTTATTATACACAGATTTCCTTGTTTAGATCATATTAATGGTTAGAAAATCCCAACTGCTACAAACAACGTCTACAATATTTTATTTTACCCTTTTCTATTATTAATAAACAGTACGGTCCTCATTTGAGTCAATGTTACTCGAGCTAACCTATTTATAAACATGCGCTTCAATCACACTGCGTGGTACTTTCAGTTTTTAGCTGGAAAGTCTAAATGAGTAATTAGGCAAGATATAATTAAACTGGTTCGTTATGATTTTATCATGCGTAAAAAAATATGCCTGTGTTTCGAGATAGCTCTTGAACAAAATTTTCTCATTTAGAACGAATGCATATAATATTTTATATTTTTACGCCGTTGCTTTCATATTTTAATATTCTAAATGAATCAAAACAGTGGTGTATTTTCAAAATATTATTATTTCAAATGAGGAAACTTCGAATGTAGTGTTTCATTAAATTGAAATAGTCAAAAGTTTAAAAGTTTAAAAGGTTAAGACGTATTTAAAAGTTTATATTTCAATTATTCTTAAATGGTATTCTTTTTAGATCTTATGAATGTTCTCGTAAAATATTATTCGTCTTTTAAGTTTATTGTGGAACAAAATGTAGGGAAATGATATCTTCAGACTTTATATTAGCATGCGGGTTAGATTTTGTATTATTTTTGACATGTCTTAATATTTTCTACCGCATTTGTAATATTTTTCTATTTATTTTTGTCGCCATTATTTTTTTCTCTTGAAATGCATTAAATAGATTGTTTGATAGAAAACTACCCGACTATTATGACTCCAACTGTAACTAATTTTCAAATATTTACTGGTATAATTTCTTACCAACGAACACTCACTTATGACAAATGTCATCAGGGTGACTGGATGCATGGATAGGACCTGCATTTTCGAAAACAAGATATTTATTGACATATTTATCTTTTTGTAGGAAATACAAAAAAAAATCAACACCATGATACATCCATTAACGTAGATTAACAACCGAGATACATAAGCCAATGGAATACACTCTCGTTAGCCAATGAAAGTGACTCGCGCAGCACCCAGATCCCTATCCTAATTGGCATTTCAGTGTATTTGCAAATGTGACTTAGCTAAATTTTACACAATTGTTTTCAAAAATTCAATAATGTAAATAGTACTTAAGAAATACAACCTAAAAACAGAAAAAAATTTCAAATCACCTACAATTGAGTAAGTAATTAAACTAAGAGTATAATAATATGTCACTTGTAGGGCAAAGTTTAAAGTCAATCAAAATTGGAAAAGAATAGGTAGTTTAAGTACATGCCAGGTATAAGTTACGTCAGCCGGTGATATATATGTCTATGTATATATGAGTTTATTTAATAGGGTCAGGCAGGGTAATTGTAACCAAGGCGTAATATAAACAACAGATCTGAGCGCCGCTGTGCGATTAAGAGAAAATAAAATAAGATCAAAACTAGACTTGGTGACTCCGCGGATGAATTATAAATATTCCGCGCTTTTGAACCAAGTCGCTGATGCAATACAACCTTATGAAAATTCAGGAATCTAGAAGATTCAAATTCGAAGTTACTGAACTGCGTTTATTGCTCTGCAGTAGGTAAATTACTGAATTGTATCTTATTTTTGTTAAATATTATTGTTACTAATGTATTAAAGTGCCAGAAAATAACAGATATTATCTTCTAGGAAGGTTGAAGGTCCCACAGTTCCATGTTTACATTTATCTC
>NNCF01126812.1:148533-160555 GCA_002313205.1 Laupala kohalensis | reverse complement strand
AAAAATATACAGAACATGTACAAGAACACACAACTCTGCTACCCACACAATACAATATAAAAAGAAAAATCCCTTGCAATTGATTGCGCAATATTACATTTGGCTCATTCTATGGGTCCGTGCATTTACATTTATCACTTATACAATAAATTATGGTCAAGAAAAATATCAAAGCAGGCACGAAATGAGCAATATTTTATTCCTTTTTTTTCAGAAATTAATTTAACAGTTCTTTTAACACCTTTTCATCTCTTCTTTCTTCTTGAAAAACCCAAATTTTACAATAACTGCGACAGACTCGATTCCAATGAGACTTTCTCCTTTGCAAGATACTAGCTTCTCACTGAATTACAGAAATACGCAAATCCCTAATTAGCGTAATCACTTCGCTTAAATGTCCGCCTCACAGAGACGTATACTCACAACAAACATTTTCTTCGAAATCGTGTCCAACCACCACGGCCAGATACACCCCTTTTCTCCAACACAGGCTGCTACTGCTGCTACCAGGCTCTTACAGTGACCTTGACTCGACGACTGCTTACAACGCGGCTTTCCAAGCGCTCCTTCGTTCTCGATCGGCTTTGCGGCAAATTCTTTCAGTCACCGACGTGCGACCGTTTTCGTATTCGTCCGATTCGTAATTCGGAAAACTTTTCCAATGCATAACTGGCTTCACTTGGAGCCCCCGACAAAATATTTCTTACACGTTCAACTTGCGTTTTACTCGGCCGTTCATTAATAAATTTGACTGTGATAAAAACCACAAAATTTGAATCTTGTAAACTGCGTTTTTACGCCCTCTCGAAATTATCGAACTCAAAATCAACGTTATGGTGATTTACGTGAAATTCGGACCGACTCGTCCCCTCTCGATAATTCGCGTACGATTGACACTGGATTCTCACCGCCGATGATCCGCGTAAGACTCAAAGTCAACCGTCTCTTCCGATGACCCGCGTAATAATGAGACAGATGCCTGTCGTGTTTCCACCTTCTCAGTACTAATCCCCACTCTTCCTAAAATTCATGCACGGTGCATTCCGCCAATCAATCGTCTCGTCGCCGGTTTTGCGTCGCTAACTTCACAAGGTGTATTAACATTTTCTTAGTTCTTACAATCAGATTTCAAAAGTTTTTCGTCAGCGTCCTATAACTCGCAGACCGCGCTTTTCTTGGCGCTCGTTCAAATCGGTATTATTTGTTGTTTTTTTGTTTCTATTAAAGCCATTATTACTCGCACATATTTCTGAATAAAACCATAATATCCTCTAACGAATCCGGGTCGTTAGAATATATATATATATATATGACATGATATGATTACAAAAGTTCTTATACACGGTTAATACAGAGGGTTTATTCAGCAAAATAACAAAAAGTGTGTATAATTAAAGTGAAATGAGTTATTTCTGGGTTTCAGGACATTCCAATGACCAATGAATCTATCAGTCAATGTTTTACGGCATTTATAACAAAAAAAAAACAACGAAAATGGGGATAATAAGTAAATGAAAACATCAAATTATAATAAATATAAACACGATATTAGATGGATCAAAAAAAAAAAAGTACACAATTACCTCGTTGTCTCAGGAGTAATTGTAAAAAAGCAGTGGTAATCGTAAAAAAGCAGGGGTAATTGTAAAAAAGCAGGGGTATTCGTAAAAAAGCAGGGGTAATCGTAAACAGGAGAATAAGTGCGGGAAATTTCATTCCAGGAATATTTGTTAAAAGAGATATATAGTAGGAGAGTTACCCATTACATTAGGGCAGTAAAAAGTATACTTTTTTCCAATTAAGACATTGTAATTGAGGTGTGAAAAGAAACATTCAGAACTTGTTTACTATTACCCCGTCTAACCTTACTTAACTTTAGGTTTAAAATTTATTTGAATAGACAATATAAAAGTGTTCACTCTTACTGTATGCATTCAATACAAAGTTGTTCATGACATGAATAGGTAGGCAAATTACTTTACCACCAAAATAGTGAAGATTAGAATCAAGATTCAAAAACAAAAATTTTTATACTTGTAACCCACGAAAAAGTAAAGAAAATATTTTCAATTCTTCAGTAATTTCCCCATACTTCAAGACAAAATGACTTTTCTGTCTTCAAACTTTTCAAGATATTTTGAAATATCCCTTTAAATTCCAGTATAGAAGCTTCACTGCTTTATTTTTCATTAGAAACCCTTTTTATTTTTTCGTGTATATAAACAAGGAAGAGTAAGCTCAAAAGTTACCGTTATCTTTCTGAACATTTTATGGCAAAAGTATACATTTTTATTGATGTATTTGTACTTTTTTTAGACAACTATAAAAATGACTGGACGTTCGTTATACCATACTCTTTAAGAGTCCATGTTTACATTCATAAGAAATACTTTCCTGTCTTCATGGAGAGCAATGTAACACTGAAATCCTCTAAGTTTTAGTACTCATTCTTCTTCAGGGAGCTTGTGCTGTAGGTAATTAAACTGGTGAGACAAGAATAGATGCCCTAGCATACAGATAAATTGACGCGAAATAATTTCCTATGTTTCAGTACATCCCTTGTAGCACTCTGAAATAACGTAGAACAGATGATTCACGATTTATATAACGAGGGAAGCTACCATAGTAATTCCTTGCTTATGTAAATTCCAATAAATATTAATACAAATGGGAATAACAATAAAAGTAGACAACTAGCTTGATAATTTTATAAAATGCCAAACCTTTGACAAAAAGTGACGGAAACACGTGCCAATTTATCAATTCGTCCCCAATTCTTTTTCATCGCGATCGGCTATTGAGAGAAAGAGTTATTCAGAGCTTACAAGCAAGTGAATAGAAGTATTTTTCAAATTGTCACAAGTTCCGTTGTGGACATTATTTTCCAACAACGTATTTGTTGAGCATTGAATAGCTGATTCGATAAAAGAGATGGATCGTACTTGCTAGGGGAGATTCTTTCTGATTCCGTGGGGTGGATGAATTTGCCCCGAGAGCTGACGGATCAGTTTTTTTTGTTTTGTTTTTTCAATGAACATACTTATCGGAACTTCTTGGTTCTTTCATCCCAACATTTCTCGTCCGTATACTTCTTAATTATTATTAGTGGCATACAATTGTATAATAAACCAGAAATAAATTTTAAAAACTTTTCATTCATTTTGGGGAATTCACGTATTTTACTTTAAAAAATGTATTTTAAAGATTTGATTTACACGAAGAAAAAGAGTTATGTTGAAAGAGCATGGGACGAGAATTTATATAGTGGATACGAAATACGAAACGAACTTCCACATTATACATCATAGAGGATAATGCGCCTAAAACAATAATTAAGAATGTTTTGCATATTTTAATTTAAAAACAGATATTATATCACATTCAATGATTGTTAGAAACTGTGTAACGAATATTGGTTCTTTTTGTTTTTCATATACGTTTCATGCAAATAGTAACGTGCGATTCAACATGTCAAAGTAACCAATGCGATTGAACGTCCGCATGTAGTATAATCCTGCGATTCCGGAATCATCTCGGGATAATTCATATCCATACGATAGGGCAGATTGACAGTAATATTTTCCCGAATGATATCTGCCGAGGGACACAACGAAATTTGATCTTCTCACTCTATTTTATAAGAGATCACTGCGAACAAAGTACTATGGCAAGTACAATGGGACAGCAGTTGAGTCAAGGAATATTTCGTATCATGGCTGGATAGGAAATAAAAGTAGGTCGCAGCATCTGTCATTCTAATACATGAGGGAGATGTAATGATAGCACAAGAGAATACCGTAACAGTTTGTCTCTTAATCTCATAAAAGTGCAAACGGGGTATATGCACCCGAAAAAATATTTTCTAATGGAATAATCCTCGACAATGTTATTGCAGTACAATCAAGCAATACAATCCGTGTATAGTCGATATGTAGGCAAGTCTTAACAAACGTATTGAGCAATGTGACAGGCATTTTCCTAGATAATACGGACATAGGATATGGGTGTTGAGAATGAGTAAGTGAAAACATTATTAAAGTATTAGATTTTTTATTGTAAATTGGATAAAGAAGTTGGCAAGGCATATGGAAACCAATCAAAGGGGACATTGGATATAAAAACGACGGAAATTAACAGTTATACACATATCTATATCCATCTATAACATACTATTATACCTTGCTATTACAGCAAACAAATTTTGTATGTTTTAAAATATTATATATTATTACAGTTATATAAATTTATGTTGTATTATTTCTTATTACTATATACAATTGAGATAGTGTGTTAAAGTCAGTAATTGTATTTACGATTTTCTTAAATTTTTCTCTTACATTTTATTTACCCATTACATATACAGATGCAACTGTGCTATACTGGGATACTACGATATATAAAAAAGCATAACTTCTCTAATCGTCCAAAAATCTCATTTATGTGATATTTTTGCAACTTTTGGAATGCAACCAATGATGAATTGCCAAGGAGTACAGCTAA
This sequence comes from Laupala kohalensis, assembly GCA_002313205.1. Lineage (NCBI taxonomy): Eukaryota > Metazoa > Arthropoda > Insecta > Orthoptera > Trigonidiidae > Laupala > Laupala kohalensis. The sequence continues at coordinate 156,055 of NNCF01126812.1, read as the reverse complement.
AAAAGAATGTCAGAATCTTGAAATTCTGTATGTACGTAAGTACATGTCTGTGCAAAGTATCTTCGATTTGTGTGATGACCCACATAGCTCTTGGTCTTCCCGTATGCTGTCTAGCGAGCGGTTGAAACTTATCCAATCCAATTAAATTTCTGTTCTTCGCAATCTACTGAAAAATACGTCACGCGTTTCATAGTTTTGAAGGATATATTATTCATTGTATTAAGAATTACAATGTCAAAGGAAAAACAAAGAAAAACCCGCCCGGGTTTTTCTCCGTTTTTCCTTCTGGTAGAGGCGGATTTATTATACAGGTTCTCTAGGCTTTGTCTAGGGGCGTGTTTATTGTAACAATAAATCGTGAATTTAGTGGGTTTTTTTTCAACTCTTATGATTTTTAAACACTATACTCCGAATAATCTATAGTTCGATAATAACGTGAACATGTAATTTTTTACGTAAAATTACAAACATATTGACATTCTATTAGTATTATAACTCGCAGCTAACTTTTTATCTTATCTAGGAAATTTTGCTGAAATTTTTGAATCCGCCTCTGCCTTAGGGCCCTTGATCGGAATTGATGGGATGGTCCCTTGCTTGCTTCCGGAGAGTAAATTAGTTTATTGTCCTCCACGTGGTCATACGCAGTTTGTACTGTTTTTTGACAATAAATTTACATATATATTGGAATGATTCTGTTTGCTAACGTCCGTGGAGAAGAACTAATATTCCCAGCTGCATTCTTACGTTTCCTACATCAGTTTCAAATTTCTCCACCAGATGATATGGTAGTTGGCATCCTCTCGAAGCGGAGAGTCACCTGCTGAAAGTGGCAACTTAAAATTATGTAATTGAAACTTTTTCTTTTCTTTGTCTTGACTACTGCGTCTACAAAATTCATCATATTAACAGTAGGGACCTATAGGCCAGGAAACAAAGATCATAAAATGGTTGTACATACGATTAATTCTCGGAAATCTGGAAATTATTTTAATCACTCCATAAAAATGTTAAAAGGGTAATTTGTAGTTTGCAATGATTTTCTCCTTGAGCTCGAAGTGCGGGGGGCTCAAAAATGTCAAAATTACGGACTTTCTTCGTTTTTTCGCAAATGACTCTTAATTAAACATCGTATTGGCTCTTACATAAATTAAAGCTCTTTTAATTCGACATCAAATGTATATTACATTTGAAATTACCTCAACAGGTTGAAATTCTGGGCAAATTCAAATAACATGATTTTTGTCACTAAAATAACAATTTATCTTTTTGACCTTCATGTGCGATTGAATTTAAAAAAAGGAAATTGACTGCATTGCAGGCCGGATTCTGAAATAGAAATGCATCTACAATAGAGTATTGAATTTTTTTTTATTGGACTAAAGGATTGTACTGGGCAGCATAATTCTTTTGTACCTGAAGAGTTTTGTGCCCCATGAATTGTTCACTCGTATTTCTTTGTCAATAATCATATTTCTCGACTTTTTCCTCTGAATATAGATAGACAGATATAATTTATTATTTTCTTCTATCATTTCATAAATTTCTGATTATAACTTTTCATGAATGAATATTCTACCTGCATTGGATTAAATTGATAGAGATAAGTTAATTTATTGGGAGATAGTTGAAGCGTTTGTTGGTATATTTCAAGTATGTAAACATCATATATCTTATCACTAAATTATCGACAAAATGCGGACATTTCATCATACTTCATTCCAAACAATTCCTATTGGTCGCCAATCTACAAAATACCATATGGTGTTTTATTCAGATAAATTTTCTCCTAGTTATGATATACATAAATTCTTGTGAGACTGAAGAGGGCATTTTTAATTTGAAACCTTATTCAGGAAAATTTTCAAATTAAATGAAAAAAAACAAAAAAACAAAACAGAATTGCTTTCGTTTGTTCTGGAACTAATAATATATCCATGCCGAGTATTTTGACAATAGTGTAAAACAAAACATAGCCAAATACGCACACAGTACCGTCACCGCGGTCACGAGGGTAAACATGCAAACGCAACACAAATGTACGTGTAAGACAATATCTCTTCGCGAGTAAAAAATGTTTTTTATGGAGTAGAGGTCCACTATATTTCACAAACACCTTCATTTAGATTAAACCAAGTACATTGAGAGTACATTTTGTCATCGGAGTAAAGTAATAATCCGAGAAGAATTTTATAAGTTTGCATATACTTCTATTACTCAAAAGAACTTCGAATGAATTGGACATAAAGTGTACTCTTACTTACCACCGAGTTAATCTCAGGATTGAAAAATTTAATAGAATATTGTAGAATATTTTGGATTGTCTTTGCGCGGGTTCAGTTTTTGATTAGCGGCAATTCTCACACACTCCAGTTAGGGGAATACATACGATGGTATAAAACTACACGGTAATGCATTTTTTAGATTTGTCATAAAGTACTAACCTTTACGTTTGACCATTACGAGTATGTTACGGTCATACAACATAAAATGCGCGTTCTCTTTAGTATACTGAGCAGAAAATTCTTATCTCTTCGTGGTCGTAAGATAAAATTTACTGCACAAACGTCAGTGTGAGTATAATGTAGTGACTTCATCTCTACGATTGAATAAAGCACTCAACTATCAAGTCTGGTAGCGAGTTATCTACGTTTGCACGTCCACCTCTCGTATTCAGGAAAAAATTAAGCGAAAGTCTGTTACAGGGTCCTGGAGGGTAAACATTTGCAGTAAATCTTGCAATACCATCCCATAGAAAATCTTTCATTTCTGTGCCACTAACACACAGCCAGGGAGATTCGTTTGGACAACTGTTCCAGTTAATTTTCTTTGCGAAAAAAAATTATTTTAGCGTTTAATTATTCAAATTCTTTGTTTTACTAGTGTAATTTGGATCCAAAACACATATTCAAACAAGCAATAAAGTTGTACAATGTTAAACGCGCAATATAGTTGTATTGGTTTTTGTAAACGATCAAAACAGTCGTATCAGTGATCTACTGCAATTGATAACAATTTTCTTACTTTCAATAGAAAGTAAACATTATAACATTATAAACTCATTGAAGCTTAAACAGGTTTGCATGTCGGTGAATATCTGGTGATGGTGATTAAAGATGATGCTGGTACTTGCTCAAATTTTCTGGCCCAAATTGATGTCGTTGAAAGTTAAGGGCTCATAGGAACTGTCTCAAAAGCAACTGGGAAAAGAACTGGACCGCGTCTCTGAATCCTAAATAAATACATAAAATTGTCACAAAAGGTGTTACAAATTGCATTAGACCAAGTGGTGGACTATATAATAATTTACTCTCGGAAGCAAGCAATTCCATTCCGATCAAGAATGCAATGACAGGGGTGGATTTAATATTTATAAAAATTAATAGTTATTTTTTCCCGGTGTTGCCCGGAGTTCTTATTTAATATTCTAAATTCATATGGTAGTTTCAATATTTGGTGATATTAAATTTTCACTTTTTAAATTTCAAATATTAAATATGAAATAATTTAAAATACGAAGGAAACATACAAAAATACACGGTGTTTTCAGTATTGTATGCTTATATGAACGTAATTACGAATTATTTTAAAATCGAAGAAAAAAATATTTTTCATACAATGCGTGTAGTTAACACCTCTGCATTCTTTGGTTTTCATCTCACATTTAGGTTACATTCATGAAAATAATTTTCTTTTTAGCCCTTATATAATTTGACTTATAATATTCTGTCACGTAGATTATACGTTCACTGGATTGTCTGCCTCGTGTAACGCAATTGTATTCTGGTGGACACATTAGTAAGCTTCATAGCAAACAGTTCTGAGAGTGAAGATTTACGTCTATTGATTAGCAGCCAATTTTTATAATTTTTCTGCTCTTGTGACTCATCTGTGTCATTTCTACTTTTCATCTTAGTTGCAATTATTCTTAAGAAGTGTTCTTCGAAATTTCAGATAGTATCATTGATTACAATTTTTAATTTTACTGCCACAGATAACCATATAATTTACTTTTATTAGTATACATTCAACAAACACGTGCTATTATTCATTTTTAATTTTTTAAAAGTAGATTTTAATTTCAGTCATCTTAATTCTTTCTTTTTAAAAATTTGAGTAAGTGTAGAAAATTCATTTATCTCGAAACTGTTGAAGTGAAAGTTGCTTCTTTGGGACTTTCACTACATTCGAATCTAGTGCCCGCGACGATGGTCGCGGGGAAGCTTACAAATATGTTATTCTATTTGCAAAAACTTAGTCTACTGCTAGGACACTTCCCTATAAATTAAATAGAAATATTTCCTATTTCTTGGGTCCAGTTGGTGTCTAAGAGCATAACCCCGGAGAGGACGAACGGTGTGCTCATTAAGGTTGGAGGGATCGGCTGTTCTGGAAAGTGTCCTAAGCTATGGACTGCAACTTTCGTTTCCAAATAGTACAATGCATGTATGTGAATGTAAATATATAGAATGTGTGTTTAAGGTGTGTATGAATTATCTTTATTCTTAAATATTTTCACAATTTTTATTTTTGTAAAATTATCATCAACTGTATTAGAGGAGAAAAAAAATTGATATTAGCCACTCGAGAGTCATCCATTTTTGTTAGCTAAATTTGCTTTTGGTTTCATTAATGTGTTACATGGGTTTCGTGATTTATTAGTACGTAAAGTTTCACTTAGTTTGCCAGGAAATTGTACCGACGGAATCGTGTAAGAGTATTTTCAATCCAGTATTTCATTTTAAAATGTTTCCTGAGATTTGAAAGTAAGTGTATATTTCAACGCATTTGTAAAGTAGCGCATTATATGAAAAGTGATGCCATTTAATCAAGAGTGTAAAGTTCATTCATGACTACGAAAAAATCTGTAGAGTAGATCCCGGGTATGTTTTCCCGGGTATGTTTGACATTACTCGTTTGAAGCATGTTGATACGATTGAAATTCGTATTTATGTTGCTTTAGAAGTGTATTGAGGTAGATATTTACAATTTTTTTGTATTTTGTATTGAGTTTTTTTGAATAGTCATGCTTTAAAGAGGAAACTCGTATGCAGTTGGCCATCGCTTCACCATTAATGAAATATAGCCGAATGTACTCATGTTTGATTTATAAATTTGTTTGTCCGGGACAAACCGCATCTTAGTAGATAGAACTACCAACGTTTCGCCATCTTGCTGTGTAATAGAGGGAAATTGTCATTTAGTTATGATGTGATCGGTAAGTAGAATTTTCTATTTTTTCATACATATGTTAAGATGAAGTCAAAACAAAAATTTTTGCAAAACCGGACTGGACCTTCGCGACAAAATTGCATAAATGTGCATTTTTGATGCACTTTTAGTGCATTGCTACACTAATTTTTATAATATCTCCGGTTCTAATGGTCGTAGAAAAATTAAACAAATACTAGTAGTTAAAATACATTTTTTTCATAAAATGTTGCTTAAAAACATTTTTCCTTAAAAAGTTGGCCAATAAAATGTTTTATGACAAAAAAAGTCAAAAAAGTGAAAATTGAAAAACGTTCAGTCCCATATCGGGTATTTTAAATTAAGTAACACATTTTCATGCGAAAACTCACAAGAAAGTACAAAAAAAACTACAAAAAAAAACATTTTTGCTCTACATTGATTTTGCATAAAATGGCGGCCATTTGACATCTTTTCAAGGAAAGCTGATTGTGGCCGTAAAAATCCAAATTTCTTTATGAAATTTTAACCACGTATTTAAAGCACTAACATACACGCGGTTTCTACAATTTTCGTGAAAATTTGCAGATTGTTTCGTTATTTTTTGCATTTTTAGTGAATAATAAAGAAATTTCAAATATTTTGGTTTTATGAGGTTAGGATTGTTTTTAAAAATATTTTTACTTGATCAGTTCGATAGTTTATTCATTCACTAGTACATTGCATTTTTTAAATTTTTCTACGACTATTAGAACCGGAGATATTAAAAATATGCACTAAAAATGCATCAAAAATGCACATTTATGCAATTTTCTCTAGAATCTCCAGTCCGATTTTGAAAAACTTTTTGTTTTCAATTCATCTTAACATATGTATGAAAAAATAAAAAAATCCTACTTACCGATCACATCATAACTAAATGACAATTTCCCTCTACCACACAGTAAGATGGCCGAAATGTTTGTAGAAGCCGTAGTCAATAACTCCTACATATACGCTCCATGAATTCAGAGAACGCATTTCAAAACCCGGCGTATCGCGTATGTTATGAACAAACGATACCGTCACCAAGAGTGATACGCTGTTGATTTTCAGTATCAGTATTAACTCAACTAGCGTCATTGTGATATCACGTCTCCGCTCTCAGCTCATAACAGTGCAGTTCGCGTACGAGCACCCAGCTATGTTCACACGCATAACGAATATACCGAATTGAATCGCAAGCTCTTGCGATATAGTGATAAATACTTTGCTACCAACGCTGAACTCGTGAGTTAACACTTCTAACAAACAGCAGTTCTCTTCAAGGAAGATCACGGACTTTTGCAATTCGCGTGCCCCTGCTGTCATTGGGCATACTGTAACTATTTCTACTGACCTTTGTCATATTACAGAAATAAACCAGCCTTGTTCACTTCTTGAAACTCACAAACTTTATATATTTATTTGAGGATAAGGGATATCTACTCATCTTCTTCCCCCCACAAACACGTTGGTAGTTCTATCTACCAAGATGCAGATTGTCCTGGACTCGATATCATAACTTGGCTTTTGTTACGTTTAATTTCCATCCACTAGTGGTCTTCCTCAGGGCAATATCAGAGTTCTACAGACCTTAGTCGCTGTCGTACTCCGGCTGTCTCTGGCCCTGGTAGTCTACGTTCAAATGATATTTGATTTGTTTTGACGATTTGTTAGAGAATTTTATATTTGTTGGTACAGACACTCCGAATGTACACTACTGATAATATAAAAGGGCCCNCACGACCTGTCTCTTATACACATCTAGATGTGTATAAGAGACAGGCTCTGACCAGTTTTGGATCTGTTAGGTTTGCAACGCCTCCCTCCTCTTGCTTCGCCTTCGACAGGGGAAGTTTCGTTCGACCAATCGTAGGTCTATTTGAAACGGCGCCTATATTTGGAAGACATCGAGCGGAGGGTAAATCGTAACGAGATAAAATGTTTAATTGCACCTCTATTAAAGAAATATTTTGTATTGTTTTATTATATACATTTTGGACTTCTATAACAAAAATATTCTGTATATTCTTGACTTCAATAAACTTTACCATTCTCTATATTTAAACGACATCTCGAGATTTGTTGTCTTGAGAAGTCTTCACAGGCAATGTAAAAGATATTAGACTTTCTATAAAAAATGTTTGCGTAATACTGTGATAAAATATCGTTTTTAACAGCATTTGAATATAATTGCAAGGTATCGTATGGAATTGGTATAATTCGATTCACAAATTACTTATAAATATTCCTATAATTTCTTATATTTATACAGTGAAGTAAAGAAATCAAATCTCATTGCCTACAAATG
>NNCF01126812.1:127367-147944 GCA_002313205.1 Laupala kohalensis | reverse complement strand
TCTTCTCCAATTAACGTAACATTTTGCCGTCAATTCAACAGAGAATTTCATATTTTCAGAAAGTGTTCAACAAATATGGGATATTATACGAAATATGTTTTTTCATTGTAATATTTATGTTACTTATGCATAATATTTTAATGGCTTTCTACATTTTACTGGCTGTAAAATTAGAAATTTAGATCGCTGAAATTTTCCTCTCGGACATACGACTAAGGCGCCAATTTCGTTTAACAAATAGAAGAAACTTTTATATTTGATTGTCAAATGATAGAGCAGGAACAACGAAGAGATTTCTAATGAAACTCGCGGAGAGGAATACATTTTAGTTTTATGTTAGTGTAAAATGCATTATGACTCTGAAAGGCTAAACCTTCACAACATCTAGGGTTTTCTTTTTTCCTTTTCAATGTTTGTAGAAAAAATAAATTTATCTACAATAATGTAGTGTAATTAGAAAAAATACAAAATAAGAATGCAGGGACCCTGAAGATGATTGTAAACTAGCATCACAACACTGACCACGCACGATTAAATTGCAATCGTGCAATTGCACGATTAGACTGTTTAACAAAAAATAAAGTAATTGATTGTTTATAATAAAATTGAATAACTAATAGAGCATATAACTTTTTCTTTAGTAAATATTGTTATCCAAATGTATAATGTTGTAAATCTAGATGCTAAATGAATAAATATTTGTTGAAAATATAGTTTTGACATATATTAGACCCATTTCCTACTCAATATTTTTATTAAAATAAAGTTTTAATACTTTGGGGTATAATTACGAACTCGTTAATTTCTTTTAGTATCATTGTTTTCTTTAAATATAAATTACCTTTGGGAACCTGTGTGAGAGAAAGAAGGAACAAGGTGTGAGACACGATCCTTGTGTGAGACAGATTCCCCCTCCACAGAGAAACACAAAAATCTCATTGAGTTTAAAAGATGCAGAGCCAGAGCCAAACAAACTCTTTCAGAAAGTCGTCCTCCTGGAAGGCTAACATTTCATCGGTTATAAGCCGTACACAATCATCAAGTACTGCAGAAAGTTCGCAAGATTCAAGGTTTGTGGTTCTCTCTTTCCATCCCTGGTCTTAATGTAAATGGACAGCTTCAAACTTCAACCGAAGTCATTGCTGAGGAACTTGCATCGCACTACGAACCAGTCTCCAACTCCTCCGGTTTTTCTCCATTGTTTCTCCAACAGAAATCTCGCGCGGAAAAAGTGTTGCCTGGATTTCTCCAGTTGCAGAAAAGAGGAATATAATATTCCTTTCTCAATGACGGAGCTATCCTCTGCTCTTGCGTCTTCCAGAGATACAGTCCTGGTCCTGATCAAATATATAACGCGATGCTAAAACATCTTCCAGAGATAGGCATGAATTCCATCTGAACTTATTTAACACTATTTGGAATGACCATACCGTCCCTGCTCAATGGCGTGAGGCCATAATTATTCCATTTACGAGGGAGGAAAAAGATCGTTCTAATACATCGTATTTTCGAGCGATTTCTCTGACAATCTGCGTTTGCAAAGGTTTCGCGATCCAGAGACCAATTTCCAATGTGGTTTCAGAAATCAGCGGTCAACGCAAGACCACCATGTTGCGTTGACATCCACCATCTCTTCAGCGTTTGTATTAAGGGAACACCATGTGGTAATCTTTTTTGACGTGGAAAAAGTTTTGACACAACCTGGAGGTACGAAATCCTATGCACATTGCACTCATGGGGATTCCGAGGCTGTCTTCCTCTGTTCTTGGAGAGTTTCTAATATCAACTCTTTCCGAGTTCGTCTCGGTACTCTTTTATCATCTAATCACCCTTTGGAAAACGGTGTCCCACAGGGTTCAATCTTGAGCGTCACTTTCTGTGCCATAGCCATAAATAGCAATGCGTCAGTGGTTCGAGAACCGGTACATGCATCTCTCTTCGTTGACGACTTCGCCGTCTATTGCTCGTCTAGCAGCATCTCTGTCATCGAAAGGCAACTGCAATTGGTTTTAAACCGTTAACGAGTGGAGCATGTTAACCGGCTTTACTTTTTCTGTATCCAAGTCATGCTGTATGATTTTCTGTAGGGTATACAATCTCCATAATGATCCAGATCTCTTACTTGGGGGCCAACGTCTTCCTTTCGTTGACTCCGCCAAAAACCTGGTTCTTATATTCGACCGCAAACTAACTTGGCACAATCACATCCGAAAACTGCAATCCAGTTGTAATTCTTCCCTAAACCTCCTTCCCTGCCTATGCTCATCATCATGGGGAGCAGACCGCACTTGCCTTCTTCGTCTGTATAGAAGTTTCGTTCGGTCTGTCTTAGATTACGACAGTATTGTATACACCTCCGCATCACCGTCGACAATCAGAACCCTTAACAGTATCCATGCAGGAGTCCGCATTGCAACTGGTGACTTCCGCAGTAGTCGAATAGAATGCTTACTAGTAGGCTCTGGGGAATCATCCCTCAACAGAAGACGCGATAATCTACTTGGATCGCACGGAGTGAAACTAATTGGGGTTTTAAATCATTCTACTCGCCAACACCTACATTCTCCCAAATTTATTTCATCTTACGCTGCAAGACCTTCGTTACCCCTCCCAACCTGCGTCCGCTTTAAACATCCGCTGGACTTAAACGTCATCACACTACTTCCTCCAGTGAAATACCACACCCTCTCACACTACCTTGGTCCTTTCTGCAACCAACCATCTACTTTCGACTGTCTCAACTTTCAAACAAAGACACTCCTGTTGCTGTGTACCAGCAACTCTTCGGAGAACTGAAAAAACTTCTATTTGGATCATATATTCAAATACACTAATGGCTCAGCCATGAATAATCCCGTTGTTGTTGCACTGTCATAATGCCACTCGTTCTTTTCGCTTCCCTTCCTTATGCAGCGTGTACACTGGTGAAAAATTTGCAATCCTTGAGGCGTTGAAGTTCAGCTATCTTTAATACGGCGTGTGATTCTGTGCAGTGACTCTATTAGTGCTCTGTGATCAGTGTCTTCACTGTACACTTCTGACATTCTTACACTGTATATTCAGAATCTAATAAGTCATCTAGTACTACAAAATTGTCAAGGAGTCCTTTGTTGGGTTTCTGGGCACGTGGGTATAATGAGTAATGAAGAAGCTGATGAGACAGCGAAGTGGGGAACACAGAGGGCAGTTCTTGACCATTCATCTGTCCTTATGTCAGATTCAAAGGTTGCCAAAGGAACGTCTCTTCTTAAGCCGAGTGGCAAACTTGGGCCTTCAAGCTGAGGAAGGTAAAAGACTCCGTTAAGACTTGGGTGTCATCATCCCATGCGATCAGACGTGAAGAAGTAATCCTTACACGACTTCGTATTGGCCACTGCTATCTTACCCATGGTCATCTCTCACGCGGTGAACCTACCCCCATCTGTGAAACTTGCAACACAACACTTACCGTGGAACACTTGCTTCAAATATAGTACCAGCCGACGGCAACAGATTCTATCTAACAGTTTGGACGTTATGCTTGAGCAAATTAACCGATATTGATTCGTCTTTTTAGATTCCTTCATGAATGTGGCCTCTGACACAGTATCTGATCTTTATTTGCATGTCATTACTCAAATCCATGAACGAAACAGAGTTCCGTCCACAAGTTCTCGTGAGGGTTTAGACCTCTCTTTTTCCCCCTTTTTTTTAAATTTACATTTTTCTCTTTGTAAATTTACTTCTTTCTTATTTTCGGTTTTAACAATGTTTTAGGAAACTGCTGTCTCTTTTTTTGCCTTTTAATGTTTGGATATATTGAGTGTCAGGAGGGTTTTCTGTGGGTTTAGTAGAGTCATTCGGCGAGTCCCACACGCGGGGAGAGTCATATTGGCTCTCCTTAGTGCGTTGCAGCATTTTCCCTGCATGTACAAAAAATTTAGGACTCTAATGACCTCGATGTCGGCGAGCTGTATAACTCCAATAAAAAATTCATACTCGTGGTACTTAATGTCAATTAAAATATGAAGAATTTTATTACAAGCCTATTAAAATACAGTAAGTTATGGAATAAATTTCCTTCGAATTATAAATACTCATTACATCATAGTAAAAGACGTAGACAAGGACTTAAAAGGCTTTAAATTATACACCTTTTTACGATGTTCAAACACGGATGGAAGTCGGAGGAGTTTGGTCTGCTCACCCAATCTTCTTGTGGAAATGAAACTTCAAACTTTACTGCGGTGTCAAAGGAGGCGTTGACATGTTTTTGAGGTAACCTTATATCATAATTACCTTTTACGTATGGTAATTGGAATGGGAATGGAAACAGCTACTCCATCTTATGGTAGAAGAAAAGTGTAAAAGGCTGTGTTTAAGGCTTAAAATTAATATCTATGTGAAATCCGGCTCATGAAAAAGCTATTTAGTTAATTTATATTCGTGTTCTTGGTACAAACTGAAATGTGTAGAGTGAAGTAACGTAGGCATATAACGTCCAGATAAATGTGTATTTTTGTATTAATTCCTAAAGATTTCGGTTCAAAAAGAAGCTGTTAGTAGATGAAATTGTGTAGTATGATGAATAGTGTGAAATTGATTCTTAATTTCAACTTATTATTGACAGAGTTCTAAGAAACTTCACGACAATGAAATCTTATTTTTTAGCAGCTCCAATCAGATTAATCCTTTTCCAAACAATAGGTGTGTTCTTTATTGAATTGATCTTCTCTGCTGCTCACTCTTGTAAAAATGCTGTTCCCAGGAGCATGCTTGCTGCTGCTGTCTTCTGGCTGATGTCTTCTGGCAGATTCTTTTGTGTTTTGTGTTGACAGCAAGTGTATTGGATGACGCATACAAGGAAATCCTTATATGGTTGCATGGCCCCTTAACTCGCCAGGAAACCCATTCCCTCTGAAACGAGTCGCCATGCATGGCAAACACAAAGGTGAGCGTTCAGCACACAGAAAGCCAGTAAATATGATAAAAGCAATAAAATTGAAAAACTAGTTAAATAGGAGAAAGAAACAGTAAAAGAAATACTTGAGGGCCTTCTCTGTGTCCCACCGTCAGGATGTGGACCGACTCACTGCACGAGCATGAAGTAAGATAACATTACACTATAACTTCATATAACAAGGTAAATATTTCTTCCGTATACGTACACGTGGAGAAGATATGTCACAACTTTTAGTCAGGTGAAAATTGTGACGAGCTGGGAATCTAACGCTGGACTCCTGCTTTGATCGCAGGGCTGTTAACCACTACACCACCCGTTCGCCTTCCAGAACTGTACACCATTTCCACCCAGACCTAAACCTGAGAGACATCCCCATACAGGAGATAAGCGAACCAGGCGGTACACTACACTGTGTGCACTTTAATACTTGTTTCACACGTACTTTCGTGTTAAGGTTCGTTATGTACATATTTCTTCCGTGTACCCGACACGTGGACAAGATATGTGACAACAGCATATTGTGCCACCTGGTTCACTGTAAGGGGATGTGCAATGTTTTAAATGTTTTAGAATTGTTATTATTATCATTAGAATTGTCAAAAGTAGGTAAAATTGTTACTAGCTGTGTCAATAGAGTTAATTTGTGTAAATTGTTAAAAGTGTTAAAATTGTACAATATACAGATTAAAAGACGGACATTTTAAGCAACAGTAAATAAGAAAACACACGAAGAGAGAAGAAAGAAGTTGAGGGATATTATTATAGTAAAGAAACCCTGTAATGTGTTTGTTGTTCCCCGGGGGATCTGAAGTTTAATGATCAAATAAATGAAAAGAAAAATTATAATATAGGTCAATATAGTATTATTAATATGCTTCGCTATTCCTCGTCTGTGTCTAGCAGCTACGACATTCAGGCATTATATATCTATATGAGGCATTTATAAATATGCCTTGCATATTCGTAAATGTATATCAAGTTTTTCTTCTGCGTATTGATCTCGCAGTATTGCCCATTTTTACCATGGGACATTTACAAAAACCAATAAATCGCACCACGATTTTTTAACGAATTGAATCGAGACTTGAACGATCGAATTTTTAGGAAAATATTATAATCCATGGTTCGTTTCATTTTCACACGACATAAACGTTTGAAGTAAGGAACAAAAATACCAAAAACGGACAGTTTCACTATACATGTAAATTATTATATCTTGCAATAGAAATTCAAAGCTTCAGACATTGAGCAAGAAGAAGTTCCTAACTATTTCATATCACTCGAATTTCTTCCCTAAAAATAAATGTGGGCATTGCTTATACTTTAAGTGGCATTGCGCCAGGAACAGAACCCAGGATCCATAACGGGTTTTACAATCCAAATTAAACGTGAACAATTTTAAGAATCTCATTTGTTTATTATAAAGTTATTACACTGCAATTAACCTCTCTATGAACTTTCATTTTTATAACCATATATTCATAACAATGCCAAAAAGCTGCTCCTCCACAGCCTACAATGTCTCTTTGTTTCTCCTGCACGTACAGTAGTTACAGCCAAGATTCCGACCTATCCACGTCATACAGCGTTATGAAATTCTGACAGCTGCTTAGAGAAGGCACTTCAAAATGGAAATCGTGAGTTCCAGACATTGCATCTTGGCGCGATGCCAACAAGGTTAACTCACAAAACTGAACTGAAGACAAAATGAGTCGTCGCGAGGAATGAAAGTAGCTAACGCAACAAATATCGAATGTTTGTCTAAACTGGATGAGACTTAAGTCTGCTGAAAGGACTTGGGTTTCTGTTCTGGGGTGAGACATTTATTTGTTTCGTCTTTTTTCATTGGGCGTAGGAGTACCGTGCTACTCATTAGTGACTCATGTGTTTGTTTGTCATTTATGCGTTTCTATAACATTCATCCGATTGTGATGAAACTTTAACATGATTCATACAGTTTAATTGAACTTTTAGATGTATTTCATATACATAAATTGAACAATTAAATTCTGTGAGTTTATATTTGTAGGTTTTCTTCGAGGTATTTAATTTTTGAAATGAATAAAAATGAAAATTTAATGCCACAAACGTAGAGATGTATAAGTAAGATATGAATTCAGAGTATTATATAAGAAACTTTTGGTCTGATAGGGATGGTCTGATCAAATCAGTTATATTGCACGGAAAACCTGGAAAATACTTCATTTTGTGTTCAGTTAAAATATGTTAAGTTGAAAAACGAAAACCCGTTTATATTTCTCTCGTCAGACCTGTGGTAGACTACGCGTCCGCATGTTGGGATCCTTCTCGGAGGGGGGAAATACAAGACCTCGAAAGAATACAGAAAAGATAACTCAAATGTATTAAATATATGTCAAATTTTAATAATTTCGTAATTTTGGAATCTTTAGAAAATAGAAGAAAACTATCTAGACTCGTCAATTTATTCAAAGCTTACAGAAATGTACCAGCATGGAAATATATAATGGAAAAAAATCATTCTCAGATAGGTAGAAAAGATCATATTTTAAAATTTAGAACTAGAAAACAAAAATCCGACATTGAAAAACTCTCATTTCTCAATAGAACAATTTAATGCCTGGAATTTAATGCCTGTATCGGTTGTGGAAAAGATTTCGAGGTCTGCATCTATTCACAGGGTTAGGCAAGTTCTGGAAAAAGGGGTGCGCAGGCGTAGATGTGAATATAGTGGTAGTGAAGTGGTACGAGGGATATGCGTGAGTTAGACAGGGAGGGAAGGGTAACGTGAAGTGGTAAAAAGGTCAATCAAATATTCGGATCATCCGCCCTAAAATGCACAAGTAAAATGTCACATGTTCTTATCTTTAATATTTCAATATTAATTTAATAATACAGTTTAATAATTTATTTAACAATTTTTAATTTCAATTCTCTGTAATATGTATTTTTGTATATTTAATTGTATTTCCTTACATTCTTCCATCTGGTATTATCTGCCGATTTGCATATAAATAAATATTACTATAACCTTGGGTAACGCCTGGCAAAATCAGCTAAAAAGTCCAGATCTGTTGATAGATGTATTTAATACCAGTATGTCCAACAACGATTGTTTTAAGTTTCTTATCAAATCCCGGTCGTCGCCGGGTATTTCTGTTAGTATTCAATAAAAAGCCATGCTCTGTTAAAATATGTTTTAAGTAGAACACAAATTTTTCGTGTTTTCTTTTTATCAAGGACTCAAACATGAAAACAATCTACGTGGCTATTGACCTTCATGAGATTTACCCATTTTTTGTGCAACAATTTATTCCTCGCATCACCCTCAACTTTTCATATGAAAATTAATATGATGTATGAATGAATGTAACTTGTATAATGAAAATGAAAACCATATTAAGTTGCACTATTACAATATTTTTTCCCAACTATCATCGACATACTAACATACATCGACACAAAATGGATAAATCATAAGTGTGATAAGGGTGATAACAATTTTTACTTCATTTCTTTATTATTGTTGCGTCTACATCTCCCGACATTAGACGACATTATATTTATAGAGTTAACAAGACAAATATAAGTATTTAGTATTTATTGAAAAATGTTCAAGAAAAATCAAGTGCCTGACTCTTCCAGAAAACGAATGTTAGTCAAATTGACTAAACGTGATCATAGTGATCTCTTCCTAGTTTCTAGACCAAGAAAGTTCGCTCCATTATCCTCAATTTTAGTTTCATAATCCTCTTTGAATCATTAACGGTTGTTATAACTGAGAGGAGTTATAATGAGTATTATAATTGTTGTTGAGAATAAATTAAATTGAAAAAAATTCTATTACTATACAGATCATATGTGATAATTGACACACGTATATACTTTCCGTAAGACATCTTCTACCGTGTTTTCTCATCAACATGTGAAACACGGAATTATCTCTAAAATCACACAGCCACATACAGCAAAATGTGTTATAAATCGATATTTTTGAAATTACTCGAAATATTAATTACTCTCTTCAATGTTATAAATTTCAAGTTCAAGAGAGAAAAAACAACTAAATATACGGTGTTCTTTCATTTAAGAAAGAATCGTTTCAGCTGCAAATCACAAAATAAACTTGGTCAGTGCAGAGTCCTGATACTCAGCACGCTTCACGAAGGGAACCCGATGTCTCAGATTACGTGTGGCTTTTAAAGGGAACATTCATTTGGAAATGGGAGTAAGACAACGCAGTAAACCCTTCACTATTTCACAATGTTCGCAACTCCCATTTCAGTTATTCAAAATTCAATTTAGTGCAATAGCTTAATATATAATACAAATAATTGTAATAAGTGGAATTAATAGAAATACGCTTATCGTTATCTCATAAAATATACTTTACTTCATAATATACTTTTTGTAGATAATACCTAATATTTTTTGTCAAAAAAATAGTAGTTACAAATTGCATGTGACTAGGAGGGAAATAAACTAATTTGCACTCCTGGAGCAAGTTAGGGAACATCTCTTCAATTCCGGTCAAAGGCCCTAAGACAGAAGTGAATTTATCATTTTTGCACCCCAAGGCAAAAACATCGAAAATAACCCATCTAAAATAAGAATACATATAGTAGCTACGATTTATATAACACCACACAATTTTTTCCTGGTTTCAGCATACATGTTTCCCACTTGGAGTCGGAAAAGATCAAAGGGATTTATGTAGGAAGTTTTGTCGTCGTCCGTCTGCCGTGGCTTGCTGAAAAATCATAGGTCAACCAAAATGGACGTACACTGTCGCTGAGTACTAATTTTAAATGAATTATACTTTTTTTAAATTATACAACTACCCGAACTGGGATCCTCACACCAACATCGACAATAAATTGTTTGTAATAATTTAATTGTTTAAATATATAATAGTTTGTATTATTTTTACTTAATCATATTTTACAACTTATAACAAATTTATTTGTTTAAAACTATATTTATACTTTCTATTATAAAAATTATAACTGTTTATGACAACTTTTATATTCATAGAAAT
Organism: Laupala kohalensis; assembly: GCA_002313205.1. NCBI lineage: Eukaryota > Metazoa > Arthropoda > Insecta > Orthoptera > Trigonidiidae > Laupala > Laupala kohalensis. Next base: position 137,985 of record NNCF01126812.1, on the reverse strand, counting down.
TAAAGTTATTCATAACGATTTAATAATACCATTTATAATTTTTCATAACCATTTTATTATAGCATTATTAATTTTTTAACAATTTAATGATAGCATTAATATTAGTTTATAACAATTCAATTGTTTCTAATTTTCATTAACAACTAAAATTGCATTGTCCTTTTAATTGTTATAACGTTTTTGCTGACTTAATATTAAGCCAGCAGAGCATCTCATAAGCATAACAATTTTCCATTATAATTGAAAGCAATATATAGAAACTTTTTGTGCTTGACTAGTGCTACACAAAAGTATACATCTACCTTGATAGGAAAATATGAAATAAACAAAATACAAAAAAAAACTTTAAAAAAATATTAAAAATTGAACTCTCATATCCTTCACTCTAAGAAAGAGCTTACAAATACATTTACTAATTTCCCAATAGTGCACGTTACCTACATATTAGTTCACTAAGTTTTTTTTGAGGCAATAATTTTTTAGAAGTTAATAGAAAATATCCGTGTACCATTTAAACTAGCAATGAACCAGGAAAAAAATTCCTTCACGACGCAAATCTTTTAATGCTTGACCTCTACTAGCTAGAAAATACTTATTTAGTATTGTCATGTCAATTGTTATAAACAAATTCATAATACGAAAACAAAATAGTAATAGATATACTATTTTTCAAATGTATTTTATATATAGAGAAAAAACAAGTAAATGGCATATGCAGAAAGTGCTCATTACCTTCATAATAAGTGCACTAATGAAAATTTTAGTGCAATTATTTTCAAAAATGTATAAACATTTTCCCTTTACTATTTAAGCTAGCGGTGCGCAGAGGAAAAAACCAAAACACCTTTAAAACGTGTCTCAGAATAAGCAAATCTTTTAGTGCTTGACCTCTTGTACGATGTAAATACTAATTTAATATATAATTACTTTAAATTTATATTGTTAATAACAAATCCGAAGTAACAAAACAGAAATGTGATAAATCAATTTTTCAAATGCATCTGATATATTATTTAAAAAAATCTAAATGTCATAATCATAAAGTGTTCATTACCTATATAAATAGTGCTCTAAGAAATATTTTAGTTCAATAATTTTCAAAACGTCATAAACATCTACTATTTGAGCTAGCAGTGCACCGTGAAATAAACGATAAATCCTTCTTGATTGCTTTCAAAATACGCTAATATTTTATCTTATTCATATAGTAAAACATTTTCGAAAGTGTGTTTTCGTTGTAGACAGAAATTTCCTTATTTTTGTAGCTGTAGAGCGTTTGCTGTCCTCTTATGTATTTTATCATTATCATAACTCATTTTACTTTTAAAATAGTGTATTTTACGTCTATTTGGTCCATTTAAACTGCTAAATATTCTTAAAACTTCTTGAAACAGTAACTAATGCTTAAATGGCAGATATATTATTGCTTAAATGGCAGACTAAACCGAACTCTCAAAGAAATACCGCTAACGAGGCGATGTAATGTATACTAATTGCACTTAACGTACAGATATTTTAAGCAAAATCGTTGGAGTCGTTTTTGACAAATTTTCAAAAGAGTACTGTGACCTTAATGTGAAGTACCTTTTGTTTTAAAGGGGGAAAAATTAGAACACGTGCACTGTTAACAAGTAAATTCTATAGTAAATACCAAATACGAATGATATTGGTTTATCCGTTTACTCAGAATTGCTGCGCACAGACAAACGGACGGACGGACGTTAAGCCAAAAACAACTTTTTCGGATTCAGGAATCACCAAAACGGATATTTCCGTCGAAATCTCGCTTTCGAATTTTTTCACGATTACAATACTTTTTATATACTACGTATATGAGATAGTAAAAACGATAATTCCCGCACGACTGCTTTCAAAATATGCAAATGTTTTGTGCTTGACTTCTATTCAAAAAATATAAATTTTGTTATTGCTTTATGAATAGTTAAATTCTTAGCAAGAAAACAAAAAAGAAATAAAAAATGTAGTTTCTTCTGATTTTAACACTTTATCACATATAACATTTTAACACATATATCTTCTGATTAACACTTTATTAAGTACAAAATATATAGTGCTTTGAACAACGATATTACCATTATTATAGAATACTTCCCTTGCACGTGTAGTAGAAGAGTGAAATGGATGGCCGATAATAAATTTGCTATTGTGATCGTTCTCCATCATGTCTTCTAGATCGATGCATTCTGAAGTGCTATTATTTCAGGTCATAGAACATACAATCCTACTAAATTATATCCATGTATAAATTAAATCCAAATAGAACTTGAAGTCCTATTAAATAACGAATGTTTCATCTTCGAAGACTAGATTAAAACCAAGAAAGAAATATTCTGAAATGTAAATAAAAGTGATGTGGTAGTTTAATTGTGTTTGCTCAAATGAAATCTACATTCAGTTACATTCATGTGTATGAGAGCATGGGTTAAATAAGTCTAAATATTACATTTGAATAACTTTTTATGAATATATAGGTTGTATTTTTTTAATTTGTAGATTGTTTTGTTATCCGTTTTTTCTCATTCTTGTTTATTCGTTAAAATAACAACTTCTTACAACATGACCCTGAATCAGGAATGCAGGAACTTACTAGTCACAATAACTTTGCACGTCACAATAACTTTTCTCGTCAACTGCTTCGCTGACTTTTTATCCATGTTTAACGTCTAATCTATATATTTATCTTCACAAATATGAACAATAGTGTTCATTTCTAAAAAAGAGATATAAAGAATGTTTCTGAATTAGCTTGTTTGCCCCCTGCTATTGAAATCAATAAATTCTACGGAATGTCGATAGTAATGAAAGAAAGTAGAGAAAATATATATCTGTGACAATGTAGGATACTTAATTAAATATTAATTGTGATGTTTTATTGGCGGATAATCTTAGAAAATGTGTATGAGTACAAATTAATTGTATTTGGAAGTCTAAATAAAAGTGATATATTTCTTTTGTTATATTTTTTGAGAACTAAAAATAAACTTTTTAATAACGTTACTCTCTGAGCATATTATTTTATGTGTGTCTCGATTACGTTGTATCTTGCATCCATACATTATAGTTTAAAATATTTGAAGATATAAGAATTAACATTTGGAGTTATTCATTCATTTTATATCATATTACATTCTATATTCTATAATTTCTGATTGACGTCTAAAAATAGTAAAAAATAGTTTAATATGTTCAATACAAAACACAGATTAAAATCAGCCGGCTCCTAGGAACAGCGTTTTCACAAGTGTGAATGCAAAGAAGATCACTTCAATAAAAAATACACCTATTGTTGAAGTAGAATCAATCTCATTGGAGCTTATAAAAAATAAGATTTCATTGTTAGGAAACTTTGATTGCTCTGCTAATAATAACTTGAAATTAAGAAATAATTCACACTATTTACAATGTGAATTCCAGATAAATGTTTAAATATGAACAAATTGACATAAAACGAATTTTATGAGATACAATACGTATTTTCTTCCTCGAGTTCGTTTCTCGTAAAAGAAGCAGCCTAAAACAGATGAAAGTTCATCGTCACTCGACTGTCAAGGTCTAGCGACAGCCACGCTCTCTGATGCAAGAATTCTGAATTTATTTTGCTGGCCTTTCGTGTGCCCGGTCGCTGGAGCTATCTGGTGGGGTAATTTTAAACCACCCTTTTGCGAGGGAATACACATCTGTTATAATTCAATGTTGCCAGCCGCCGGACAACAGGCTACTAAATAACAATTTAATATATCTTCAAGGCGGGAACGTCAATTCTGACGAACGGCGCAAGCGTGTGGCGCATCTGTACGCAAGAGGTGTCCGTTCAGTCCAGGTGTACTTTTATCTGTATCTTCGATAGTACTAGTCCTCTATTGGTCCACCAAATATGGAAGCAGTTTCAAGTTTGTTTACGATTGGCCGAATGAATATGAGATGCTTTTTCTCCGTCGCGGAGACGTGGCGTTGCAAACCTAACAACTCATAACTTCGAAGCACGCGGCACTTAGAAGGTTTCGTTCGTCAGCCGTTTTATGATTCCAGGACGATACAACGGAGTAGGAAATACTATTGATATCAATATTATGAAAACTGCCAAATTCTGATGAGAATGCTTGTAAATTATCTCAATTTTGTCAGTACGTACACTAATATCAAACCATTCACAATTTGTGAAAGTTGAATCGCTAAAAAAGAGATCGGGTATGAATTGCGAATATGTTTTAATATTGAGATATTTAGGAAGAATTTTTTCTGTGTATTATACACTTTGAAAACAAATTATTAATTTTATCTTTGCGAACTTCATAATAATCCACTTCTATCGGTTAATTATGAACAATTTTTTTTCACTTCTTTGACATAATACAGATGTATGTTAATAAAACAGAGCAAAATAATTATTTTTTTTTGGTGGGGGAACAAAATATATAATTATTTACTTAGAGAATTCTATACAATAAGTTTTTTTCAATAAAATATATCCTCTTACAAATAAAAAAACAAAACATTTAAAATAATTGTAATTAATTTCGTTAATACCTTTTTTTTGGGTAAATATAATTGTGGTGGAACGATTAATTACCAATTCAGTGTATACGAAAATTGTGCAAAATTTTTGTTACTTAACGTTTGGTCAAAATAAATGTGGAAAGAGGTATTTGCGGCAACCTGAGAGACAGGGAGTACGCATGAAATTGTGTAAAATTGCAGCTACAAAATATTGTTCGCAGCAAACTAGTGTTTCAATGAAGAATGGCGATCCTGAACCGCCACATTTATACAAGTCGGAAATATTATACATTGTCAAGAATGAGAGAACACAATCAGACTTATTACATGAAGATTTATTCTCGGTTTTATATCTTCTGAAACAATCTGATGGTGGAAATATAGTTCACGACATCAGGTTTGATCCTTTTTTGTTCATTATAGGACAAATCAACAAATCATTATTGGAAAAAATTTAAAATACTTTATTATTTTTCACTTTCCTGTTTGTTGCACAAGGACAATGTACTAAATTTTTTTCTTGTGCAGTTAATAAACACTAAATAGGCACTAATTGTTTATGATAAAAATATTGAATTCTGCTACAATTGCTTTGCTAGCTTAATGTAGGTAGTGCACGTTTGCAGGTTTAGTGGTAGCGAATTGACTTTCAGCATATCGCTGAGATGTAGAGCGCCAATAAAAACTGTTTGTATACTTCTATGTATGTCAGGAGAGTAAAAAAATACTTTCTTCGTGGAAAGTATTGCATTTTACCTTTTGCAACACAAATATTTGCTATCAAATATTGATTTTTCGTATTTTCATAAAAAGAAAAGTTCTTTATTGACTCAATTAGGTGTTATAAAAAAGACGAACTGAGTTTTAATATTAGTGTGCAATATATAAATTTCTGACCATGCAAGTACTACACAATTTGGAATGTAATGCTTCTGTTGTGATGAAAAATATAGTCAAATTCTATACGCAGAAAATCCAAAACTAACCTGTGTAAAATTTGCATGAAACAGCACAAAGCAGGCCCAAGGATACGAGTATCTCTCTTCAGCAGGCCTGGATCTGCCGATGGGCAAATAAAGATGTAGGGCGTAGGGCACGTACTCCAACATGACGAGTAGGTCAGCAACCGCCAAACCAGTCAGGATGGAGTTAGTTGGTGACGCCATCTCCGGGCGAGTGAGCACCGCGATGTTAAGAGCATTGGCTACACATCCGAAGGTGCACACGAGGAGACTGATGTAGCCATGCATTGGCAAATACACTTCGCGGAATGTCAATAGTGGTTCGCAGTAGGTGGCGTTGACCAGGGAGGATGAGGTGATGTTGCTCGCAATGACAGTGGTGTCTGTAGTGACGTTGAAGGAATACGTCGGCGAAGGGATCGTTGTTGTTGTGGAACTCCATGCTTCATTCAATGATGAGCTAAATGTATATGATGCCACTTGCTCAGAGCTCAGGTGTCCAACGCCTTGAGGTATGTCAACGTGGGGTTCCATTTTGGGGGTTAGTATTCAGGAATCACATTGGATTCGATTGCCTCATAGAACACTCTCGTATGGATTCAATGTGAAACTACCTTACTAAACAGGATTAATCGAGAAAATTCGTAACACTTCAGATACGTGAAGAAAAATGTTATATCTATCAAAAAATCTTTCAGAATTAATTATTATTGACACATTGATGAAAATTTGCCAAAATTTAAACGCCTCAATGAATATTAGCGCAAAAACGTTGATCAAAATAATTATTAATTCTCTTAATTGAACATCATACTACAACGTTTCTTAAGTATTCGTTTCATTGGTGGCACAAATATTCCCGATAAATGAACAGAAAAGGACAAGAAAGATTCCTAGCTAATTTCTCACCAATGTAATCAATCAGCCAGTCCCAATAAGTAGTATTGATTACAGAAACACAACTGAAACACACGATAAACTAACTTCCACTTTACGTCATATGATACTAGAATGATTAGAATTACTTATTTATAATAACATGTATGTATCACACTGCTATTGGCAAGAAATGCAATTGGTCTACAATTAAGAATGAAACGTATCCACACATACAAGAGTTTTAACAAAAAGTTAATTCGTTAAACAAAAAGTTAATTCGTTACTTATTCTGCAAAAAGAATGGTTTTACTTTTAATTAAGGAAAATCACAAAACTCACAGGTCATTAATTAACTGTCACGCACAATCGTAGTATAAAATTATACATTTATTAGTAGTTAGTTTACACTTCCAGACATTCCGTCAAAGCTACAAACGGGATAACTAAATTTATTCAAAGCGCGAATCTCTCATGATAACTAAATTATTATAAAAGAAGAAAAATATGCAAGACACAAAATGTTTCAAGATGTGAAACAACTTGATTTCTTCGAGGTAAGTTTTTAATCACATTCTTTTATAAAAAGTGTAAAAAGTTCCAAGAATAATAATATTTGACTTATGAGTGGAGATCTATTTTATTAGGAAGAACAAGCTTATATTAATTTGTGATCGCCACAGATTCGGTAAAGTACTTCTTCATTTTTTAGATATTATGGTCTCTGATTGATTGGAAAACGTTGATAAGTCCGTGAGCATTGATAAGTGAAAATGTTGATAAGTGTTGTTGGTAAGCATTACATAAAAGTTGGAAGACCTGGAATAGTAAAATAAAACTCTTATCAGTATTTATCCTGTCAGAATTCTATAACCTTGTCAAGTTTTAATTTACTATTGTATTTACAGAATTAAATTAATTAAACTTTTCGGACGGAATCTTGAATTTTATGACACATTGTCCACCTGTTGTCAACATACATGATTCCAAAGGTGATAACACTTCCAGACTAATAAATAGAGTATATTAATTTATTCACAACACAGTTTTTGTCCACATTCATAATGAAGTCATCAGAACCACATGTTTTCTGAACAACTTATTTGAAATTTAAAGTTATTCGATAATTTATGTGCTGTAATGCAATAATTTAATCTTCTCATCAAATTAAAGTAAAAATAATTACTTCTCACATGTTCACTTCAACTATACGAGCACAGATTAATCCCCACCTCTTCAATAATTTAGAATTTTGCGAAAATCATTTTCATTTGTATTTCTCGTGAGAACAATTACATCCATCTTCTTTACCGTCTCTCCTCACCACGACACTTGAACGGTGCGATCGTCAACTTCGTCGCGGCGTCAACGCGATCCGCGAAGGCTGTGACGACGACGCGGAAAAGAAACGTACTGCTCCTCGCCGTGATGTGCGTACGCGCGAATCGGTTTCACGCGGTGTTCTGCGCGAACGGAACTTCCAGGCGGAATTCGACACAGCTGGCGCCCGCGGTGCGGTGGGGGTAGAATGCGAGCGAGGCGCAGACGCGTTGCTACCGCCTACGAATCCCCCGACCGCTCCTTCCACTGAGGCAGGGCGGTGACGGCGCGGCGGCAACGTCAAGAGCGCCATACGAAGTGAAGAGGTATACATTATTAATGTAGTGAATATACAGAATGTCCCAGATCTCCACATACAAAATACAGATAGAAGGATGATAGAGTACAATAATAGAAAGAAAGAAAAAAAAACCCAGTAAGGTACACGTGGCTGGAAATATCACCCGAATGAGTTTTAAATTATATCAAGAGGGAGTATGAATACATGACAAATTTTTGTGAAGGATGAAAAAATACTTAAGAAACGTTCGGGTAGTATGATGAAGTCTAATTAAGATAATTAATAATTCTTTTGATCAACGTTTTTGCGCTAATATTTATTGAGGAGTCTTTGGAGGCATTTCTGAACATGTGTACTTTGATGATTTTTTTTCTATCAATGTGCTCTATCATCCCTCCAATTTTATTACGAGGAATTCTGGGACGCCCTTAACAATCTTTTACATAACATTACATCACTAAGATACAATAAAGAAATACATAAAAGTCACGCGCAGGTTAAAGAAACATTTCGGCTATTGCTTTCGTCAGTCAAAAATGAAACCTGAATAGACCACGGGAAAACCACAAATACCTGCTTCTCTTTCCATTTCCTCGAACAGTCGACGACAACAGAAAAATTATAAATATCTTCTCGACTGACAAAGATTTAAGCCAGAACGTTTCTTAAAATAAGTGAGTGTATTTTATGTTTTCTTATTACTTTAAAACTACTTATTTACAAGAAAACAGTAATGACGTTTCATTTGTATGATAATCTTAATATACGGAATGTATCAGACCACGTGTTCAGGCCCTTTAAACAGAGAAATAATTATGCTGAAAAGTTTGATATCACTCTCTCATTTATTCTATCGAATCTGAGTAACGTTTCAAAATAAATGATGGATGGAGATGAGGAGGCACTTTTTAAACCATTTTTATATCATATTTTTATTTATTCCAGAAAAGAAGTAATTATATGAAACAGTATTTTTGTTTAATGCAAATGGTGCAGCAATATACAATTAATTAATGAAAAGCGGGCGTCAATTGCGTTAGAGAACGTTGTTAAGAAAGGCATGAATTTTATCCTTAACAAACCTACCCTGACCAGCTTTGCAAAGGAAATTTTGTTTTTGTTTTGTGATGTGGTTTACCATTTGTTACAATTTAGTGTAGACAAAATAGCACGTGATGATATCTTAATTAGTTCGTGGCGATTAACAAAAACGAAAACAATCTCATGTCATTCTATTTCATCCCTTTGAAATCGGAATATAGAAGCGAGTGAATGTTGTGGTAGAATAGGCAGGGGAAGCGGGATTGTCCCGAAAAAAAAACCGTTCGCGAATCAACTTCGTCAATCACAGCAAATTCCACTTGTATCAACCGACGTGTGGACCATTGTTACCCGAGGAAGGAGGGGATTGCGCTGTGCTTTAAGCCACGGGTCGCCCCGAAACTTTTACACCTTCCACTTGTAGTATAATTAAAAGATAATGTAATCCTGGGATTGACCTTGTTGTCTTCTTAGTGAGAACTAAAACACAAATTGTCGGAGCCCTAGGGTGGTATGAAACCTGGTATATTCTAGAACTGATTGTTCCCCTGCTTTATCCATATTAGCTACCTGGATACTGAATATTTGTTCCAAGTTTATGATGTATTTCATAATTCACTTTTTAATTTTTATGTTGTTCACAAAAAACTAATACAAACATACAAAAGTGTATTCATTTTTGTGCGTATCAATTTGCGTATCATATTACAAAAAGATTAAGTTTTTAAAAAGTATTGTGTATCAGAGTCGTGACGTATGATTATTGTTATATCTATTCTGCGATATGACATACAACACTTGATTTTAAAAAGGAGGTTCTATTGCAGGAATGAAAAATGAAGTAATAATCTGTGAAGATTTTTTCTTCAGAGCTACATGACAGGTTGGCAGGTTGGCTAGCCTACTCCTGGCGTTAGCTACAGTTGTGAATGAGCTCTCTGTTTATTTCAATTTAATATTCCTAATTATTTTATTTTTCTCGAGTTTTAGTGATTAAGTTGTTGTATTTAGTTCCTACCTTTATTGTAGTGTAAAATTTGTTTGTTTTGTGTGTGTAAAGTGGCAGAAAAACAATAAAAACTTTTCCTAAGATTTATCAAGCCTAACGGACCTAACATACGTCGTATTGTTTTCTTGCAAGTGCTTCTCAAAGGTGTGATAAACTTTACGTAAGTACAAACGGAATCATTAATTTAGTTTCTTGGTGCATAAGGAGTAAACATTAGGGTACATTTAGAATTTCTCTTGGGCATTCTATTACATAAAAATTAAACTTTCAAAGAAACCCTGCCCTATTGCAGCACCCAAGTTTTCGTCGTCGTCATTTTACAATTCGTTTTCTTTGATTTTTTCGTATTTATTTACATTTTAATATAATATAGAGTAGATATTGTCTAATTAAATAATCTCCAGTGGTCACCCTAAATAAGTATTTTAATCATTTTTGTCGTCGGTTTGCTTGTGTATTTAATTTATTTAATAATAATAATAAATTTATTGTCATAAAACAGTATAGACTGCGTATGACCACGTGGACGACAATAAACTAATTTACTCTCAGGAAGCAAGCAAGGGACCATCGCATCAATTCCGATCAAGG
>NNCF01126812.1:112950-125339 GCA_002313205.1 Laupala kohalensis | reverse complement strand
ACAGATAGCGAGCGAGCACGAGAGGTGGTAGTTCAAAATTCTATCAAAGCATTGCGCCGAATATTTTCTGCAGACAAATGTACTTTGACGACGGATTCATTTGTCAAGTAAAATTCGTCTGTCCACCAGAGAACCAGAAATCGACTGAAATACGTATTGTATCTTATCAAATTCGCTTTTTTTGTCATTTATCTATATTGAAACATTTTCTAAAAATTCACATTATTGAATGATGTGAATTTGCTTCTTAATTTCAACTCATTATTGGTATAGCTCTAAAAAATTTCACGACAATGAAATATTATTTTTTAGAAGCCCCAATCAGATTAATTCTTTTTCAAACAATAGGTAGTGTTCTTTATTGATCTTTTTCTATTAACTCTTGTGAAAAATCTGCTATTCAGGAGGCTCCTACTGCTGCTTCAAGTTGGTGTCTTCTTGCAGATTTTTTGTTTTGTGTTGACAGTTACAATAAATCGTGAATTTAGTGGTATTTTAATTCTTTTGATTTTTAAACACTACACCCTGAATAATGTATAGTTCGATAATAATTTGTGCATGTAAAATAAATTTTTTGTGTTAAATTACAAACATATTGACATTCTATTAGTTTTATAACTGGCAGCTAACTTTATATCTTATCTAGCATTTTCTGCTGAAATTCTTGAATCTGCCTCTGCCTTAGTGCCCTCGATCGGAATAGATGGGATGGTCCATTGCTTGCTGCCGGAGACTAAATTAGTTTATTGTCCTCCACGTGGTCATACGCAGTTTGTACTGCTTTTTTGACAATAAATTTATTGTTACTGTTCAGGCATTTTTTGAGGTGTTATATGAATGAAGCATTTAGCCACTAAAACTCAGTGCTAATTGAGTGTTACATCTAAAACACTCAACTGCTTTGCCTGACCAGGCCCTTCTCGCACCACGAGGCGGTACATCCCGCACGATCGGCCAGCCGTTGCGACATCAAGTCTCGCGATTGGCGCCAGCTCGCACCATTGATGCAAGTCTTCGCACGGCGAGCATGGCCAAGCTTACTTGTCGCGAGGATGGGCTGAGAGAAATCAGTCTTTCGCCCGCTGCCTTCCAGCGGCGGGACTCATCACCCCTCAGTCTCTGAGGCAGTCTCTCGCCCGCCTGCCAGCGGGGAGACTCATCAACTTCATCACTCTCTCGCCTGCTGCTGAGCGGGTCGCAACTCGCTCGCCCGCTGCATCTTTCCATACGGCGATATTAGGTGGCACTCGCCTGCCGCTCACCAGAGCAGACAGCAGCAAACGCCCGCCGCTCGAGTCAACTAGTCAACTCGCCCGCCGCTCGTTAGCGGTGGCGCTCAGGCATTTACCCTCTGGAGCATGGCACTCTCACCACACCGCACGCAGGCACTCGTCCGCTGTATACCGGGCATTCGGCCGGGCTCTCGCTAGGCACACTCGCCTAACAGCAGGCTCCCTTCCGGGTCATCACGATCTCTGGCAGTCTCATTTTCATTATAATATGTGTTATTAAATTATTCTGTTATTGTTGGCAAAACAGTATTCATATTAATCATGTTACGTCGAATGAAAATGGGAGACGGGACCGGGGTTCGAACCCGGGACCTTGAGCTTTGCGTGCTCATGCGCCTACCGACTGCGCCATCCCGTTCGCCACCCGGTCCCGTCTCCCATTTTCATTCGACGTAACATGATTAATCTGTTACCTGGCGGTGAGGTTCACCGCAATCTAAGAGATTTCTAGTATTCATATTACTCCTCATTCCTTTCATTCCTCATTATCACATATTTGGTCCTTCGAGTCATAATTAAAATTTCAGTGCACTCATTTGTCCTAAGAGACAAATTTGTCCGCACAGTTTGGTCCTTCGAGCAGATCTATTCTTTTGATGAGCTCATTTATCTAAACGAAAAATGTTTGCACAATTTGGTCCTTCGAGCCGGATATGGTCAATTTCCTACAGTTACCATTAGAAAAGCGAGATATCTCGATTCTATCGTAAAAAAATTGTTCACCAATGATTGATAGCATAGGCACGTAATTTTCTCCACTTCGAAAAGTTCACCGAGGTAGTGAGACTGTAAATTTAGCAAAAATTCCTAGATAAGATAAAATGTTTGCTGCGAGTTATAATACTAATGGAATGTGAATATGTTTGTAATTTAACACAAAATTTTTTTGGTGTAATGGTACAGAAAATTGAATGAATCAAGCAAATTGGAACGCAATTTGATAAAAGTGTTTCACAAAAAAGCGCATTATGTATTAAATCTCTCGACACATTAATTACGCTACCCTCGGATTGTTGTTTTTGTTGCAAGTCTCACTACTCTTGTTAGAGATTATGTTCTAGTCAGATGATTAATCCACTGTGCTTTCTGTAGCACAAATTATGGCCAAGGATTTAGCAACTGTAGCGCTGTCGCGGCAGAATTAAGAACTTCAATTGTCGAAGGATGGGGAATGATGAGCTCTCTCACAACGGTTGGAAGATAATTCATTTGGGATATTAACATGAATAGAAGTGTATGAAAAATAGAATAAGATATTATCGTATAAAAAGTAGAATCGCAGTCGTATTTTGTTTTGGTTTTTGACAGCTTTTGACAGGTGTTATTCTTGATTCTTTCCAATGTATTTAACAAACATCTGTGACTTGGACTTAAGACTTCTAAGAAATAGAAATGCTAGAACTTATGGGTATTTATGCATAGTTAGGCCAGTCTCATAGTTGTTGCTTGTGACCTAATAGTAAGCTGGGTGAAAGGATAAATGACATGTTCTGACTCTTTTTTGATGAGATAAGAAGTGAATATTTTCCACAGTATTTATCATACGTATTAACTGAGACTTACTTCTAAAATGTGCGTTATTATTTCTAGATTAGATTATGACAAATGATAAGTATGACTTAATAATAAACAATTTTATTATTTTTCTACTTTTATTTACATCTGAACTTCCTGACACAAAGTATCGCATCATTCAGAATATTAATTTTATTAGCAATATTTTTTTTCTTATTAGTCATTTAACAATCATTATTATATTTATGGAACATCGGTAATTTTACTTCAATTATTTTTTAAATGATAAATTAAATATAAACTTCATTATTTATGAGTTCAGATTGTGGACTAAAGAAAAACACGGTATAATTAAAAAAAACGTTTGTTAACTGTTTTCTTTAACCGTTTTCGTCCTTCATTTCTCATCCATGTTTCTGTAACAACGAATGGTCAATGTCAGAATAACAACTTTCAATGAAATGGATAGTCTAAGAAGTTTTAGTTTGAGAAACTATAAATAAATAAATAAAAAAATTGTAATATTGAAATCCATAATATCAAAATGTAAATGTGTTAGTAATGTAAACATGTACACGAATCCAAATTTTGATTTAAATATAACTTTGCAGGAGAGAACTGAGACACGATCAAACATTCAATTCAGTGTGGTTGATTCAATTTTTGCAGAGCCAGAATGAATTACTATAACCGAATGTCTTTCGTTTACGTCATCGTAGCAGTTGTATATCGGTTCGTTATTCCAAATGACACATACCTGATTTATAATTTTTGAGAAATATTTTAACATTCTACTATTAGCAGTGTGTATAACTGTATATGTAACATTTCTTTTTCAACTCCAGAATGAAGGGGTGATTCGTCACTTATTTTCTTCAGAAAGAATAGGTTGTAAAACTACCCTTTTTAAGTGTCAAAGTCGTGTGCTGACAGTTCTCCCATAGTAGATCCGATTATTTTCAGTACTCCCTTGAAGAAAGTCAAATGGTATTAAGTATAAAATAAAGTAATAAAGTATATGAATGAAAGATCTCTTGTCCACGCACAATCTATTCTACCATCCACGCCTCATTAAATAATTCGTACTTTATTGCAAAGTATTGACTATTAATCATTAAAACGACCCGCAAGAAATAATTAAAATCAAACTGTAAAGTGAATCGAATGATACATTTTATAGTTTTTTCTTCCCCACACACTGCACCAAGTTGTTAGGTGAATTGATCCCCCGACTATTTAAGCTTGCGCAGACCACTTTAAACTAAAGAATGAATCGCAGGTTAGGGGGTGTGTTTCTTGAGAGACTAATGGTTCTGAAGAAAGTGAACTTATCTAATTGAAGATCCGCATTGCGGAGTTCACCGCAAAAACTAGTTCTTGTTCGTAATTCACAAAGTACGTCCAAAGTCGATGAAGGGGTCCGAGGAAATCGAAATGTTTTTACTCTTTCCGATATATTACGACTCCAAAGAAAATTTTATCCTCATTTAACTTCGCATCCCCTAAAATCCGAGGAAATATTTTTTTTATTTCTAGTAAAATAAATTAATGATAAATAGCTACATTTATCTTTTATCCTTAATTTCCTTACGATATTTATTCCATTGCTTCTTCGGAGTCAATCAAATATTTATCCTCATTTGCAATCCATTAGCATCAGATGACTGAATTGATTGTCAGCAGCGGCTCATGTATCCATGTCTCTCTGAATTTGGAGTAGTATCAATGTGAAACTTCCAATCATGTTAATCGCGTATTGTAAACGTTATTTAGAAATCGTAAATCATTGTGAATGTTGTCTAGAAATCGTAAATCACCATTATATTCCGATTCGTTAGTGTAGTGTATCAGAAAGAAAACATCTTGATAAAATAGGTTCAACTCTGGATATAATTCAATTTAATTTTTACGTATAACTTTACAACATATCTTACTACTATACGCAATACGTCTTTCCTTTTCCCCATCAAACTATGGTTTCTATTTGTTTAGCGACTGAAGATAAGAATGTGTTTCGAAAATAAGGTATTTTCCCCATGTAATGCAGAAAATTGAATGGAAGAAGTCTAGGGGTTTATGAGGTTTTTGACTGTGTTTCGTAGTACTGTGTTGATGGGATGTCAATGAAAGTTTAGGGCGAAAACTCCAGTGCACGAACTCCCAAGTTCAATATTTTAATAATTTGCTCAATTTTAATATTCGTTTGTATCGGGACCTGGAGCTTCGTTTCCTTACTTCATTGTACCATTTTGTTAATCTGGTCATTTTTTAATTTATCGTCGAATTTTAATTTAAAAATACAATTCTTGTGTCCGTGTTTGCGTCAGTAGTGAACACTTTTAAAAATTTATCAATCAGTAGTTGACATTAGTATTTGAAATTGAACACCGTGATAAGGAACGTTATAACAGCTCAGAGTTTATTTCATGTTAATTAATTATTCACAATAAAAAGAGAAACGTCTTATATATCACAAAATAGTTTACCGAATTTGGGAGGTTGGTAAACGAAATTCTGAATATATTTCATAATTTTCACATTATCTAAAGCTTCAGTGAAACAATAAGTAATGTTCATTTTACTTTCATCATCGTTTCCAAGTCCTACTGAAGTATATACCATTTTTCTGTTCCATCTTCGTTGGCACGAAAAAAAATTATATTAAGTGTTTTAACAACCGGCATTAACTGTTCCAGTGATCGACAACCCTCTTTCAACTACTAAGCAAAGTCTCCTAACCAACGAAAACTACTATTTGTTGTACGCCTCAAAGATTTCTACAAAAACGTCCGCGTCATATGTCTATCTATAAAAATTAACCTAAATTATTGAAAAAAGATATTAAAAATATAATTAGTTAAATGCTTCAACTGAAGAGAGTAATTTAAGAAGAAGAAACAATCATTATCAAATATAATGGTTTCTGTGTTTTGTGCATACAAAAAAGATAAAAAACGTAAAATTTGGACCATTAGTTTAGGTGTTATAAGCAATTTAATGAAATGGTTCACTCGTGCTGCCCCGTTGTGTGTTGCCTTGGAAGCGAAATCTGGACCGGCGACGTTCCCGAGTGGGTTCGTTCTACCTGAAATGTTGAGATGAAAGAGACACTTCCAATTTTATGTTGGAAAGAGTTGGGCGATCTTTGGGATTAGGGGAGGTACAGTCCTAGAGTCCATGGTTAGAGTGGGAAGTATCATGTAAAAATATTTAATCGAAAACGACGGGTTTAATCCATAGATTTTGAGACCTTTCAGATAAGCGGTGACATGATGGCGTGGAAGTTCAGCACGTATTAAATACTTTTCTTTTACTAAGCACGCTTGCCCTAACTGTTGGTTTTCCGTGGTTCCCAGCGGTGCTCAATGAACGAAACAGTCACTTAAGTATATTTAAAAATAACTGAGATTTAAAATTAAAATTAAAAAAGTAGCCATGGTAGTATAATATTTATTTTATACACTTATTTTCTTTTCCCGCTACTGATATTAGCTACCTGCCAAATAATCGAAATCCGTTCAATATTTCTATTTTTAGTTACTGTTTTAGTTCATTGAGAGTGAATACTAGGGTATAGCATTCACAACCCACGGCACATTTTAGGGCTTCTGTAATGCGCACGGGCCCTAAACCCCACCATATATATTGTATACTTTTATGTTAAAATAAAACCGTTTTGAAACTGAAATTGAATAAATACGTCTGAGGGTGATGTGGTGAGCTATACTAACTGGTGTAGTTTCGATTTTGTTTACACCTCGCACACCTTTACGTTGCTTACTCAAGTGTGATTTAATTCAAGGATTTACTTATTCTCGCATCTGAAACTAAAAATTGTGTCATCAAGTTTTTTTATGAATTTTGAATAATAATGAATTTATAAAATTAGAATGCTGCAAAATTAGAATTTACGAAATTAAAAAAAAAACAGTAAGTAAAATTTCTTTGATGTAACAATTGTGATAGATTTTATTTTTTCCTGATTAAAAGATTAGTATAACAATTTTAAAAATCCCGGGCAACGCCGGTTAATCAACTAGTGCCTTATAATTTGGTTTTAAAATCCATCGTGTCGAGCACGGATGTATTTACCTGTGGAGTATTAGTGTATTTACAATGTAGTCAAGCAACTTGCACGAAGGAATCGACGCAAGGAAGATCACTAGAGTTTACGGAATATCAGAGAATCGGGAAAAGAAAATATGTCGATTAAATCTACTACGAATACGATGAAGCATTGAAGTGTCGGTACCTTGAATAAAGAGAGCTGGTCCATGGATTTGGATTAAAGAAAAAATCGTCGGAGAATTTGAGAACGGTACGTGATATTTGACAAACGTGTGAATCTTTTTATCTTTGTGTGTGTTAAAAGTGGCAAATTATACAATAGCACACTATTTTAGAACTTTTCCAAATTACCACATCATTTCGCTTTAACTTGATGACAAAACATTCTCTTTGTATCCTGTATTTGACAAGAACAATAATTTAATCATATCATGTACCATTGCTTTTTGGCTGGCCCAGAAATTAAAAGATATATTTCAACAATATGCTACAAAAATAGTGCATAGATATATAAAGAAAAATAGTATCAGTCATGTACACAAAACTATTTTTTACATAAATTAAGACGAGGTAATGGAATTCTTTAATCCTTATTTTTAACATTATTATTCTGGTTCTATAGAAAACAATTATCTACAAACGAAAAATATAGTTGTATTTAATGTCATATGAACTAAATAAATTATTTATTTCAGAAGATTAGAGTCGAAACATTTCACAAAGCTTCCTTAAACTTACAAAATTTTGATTCGCACGAACAGATTTTTTGACATATTCCTTCTCATTCCCTATGAAAGACGTCTGTTCTCATAAATATAAGACTATACTTTAAGACATAAAAAATTACATCAACGCTCTCTGCGTTCCTGCTCTAAACCTCAAGTAAGGCAAATATTGTTTACTCAGTCAAAATTGAATTCTGAAGTTTGTTTCAAGTTTGGAAATTTTAGTGTATGAACAGCTTCCTCGGGTGGAAATCTTAATAAAACAGAGTTGCTTGCAAGATTTGTAAAACAGAGTTCTGAGCACACCACGAATTATTGCATCCTGCCAAATGCAATCATAGCTTATTCTCGTATGTTAATTAGATAAACAGTACATCTTCAAAATAACATATTGTTATTAAATAGCATTTAATCTAATAGTTGTATGATAGAACATTTAACCGCATATGAAAAAAATGGAAAATATTTATATCGAATAAGACGATTGGATAATTTCACATCCATATGTTCAATCCATATGTTCAGAAGAAGAAATTTCGAGCCACGTACATTGGGATTACCCCATAAACTGATCAACGACTCATAAGTCTAGGACATTTCAATTGTGGAAATGATCAACATGAGAAACCAAACAATATTAGTAAACAAGAGAACATAATTTGAGGCATTGAATTACTACACTGTTGTGGTGGTGAATAGATTGAACTCTTGCGATAGAATTGTTATTAGAATTAGGAGAAAAGTTAAAAATAAATTAACAAAATTATTAATCGATAATCAATTAATAGGTACAAAAAGTAAAACGTTTATTAAATTTAATATGTTCTTCATTTTGTCTGCAAGTTAATAATTAGTAAGTACTTATATTCGACCAAATTAAGGAGAGCACAATTATTTTTGTGAACACAAGTAGATATGAAACTTAAAAAAACACATGCTGACTTTTTGCGTGTGTTTTTAAAGTTTTATGTCTAATTGTGACATGTTAACAATAAAAAATTGTGGTCTGCATAATTTGGTCGAACATAATTTTTTTTTACATTTAATGTTGTTGATAACGAGTAGTATCCATGTAAATATGATCGGATACCAAAGCTGTCGGAGAATGATACTGGCTACATTTTCAATTCGATTGCGTCGAGAAATTTCGAATATTTAATCTCTCTGAGTGGGCCATTTAAAATCAAGAAAAGCGATATACATCACTCTCAATGAAAATATCACGTTCATTTACGTCCAACTCAGAGTGCGTCTAGAGAGAGTGTTGCCGATGCGAGTCAGGTTTCCACAATTGTTCCGTTTATATAATATTCATAAGAATTTCTTAATATATTACAATCAATTTGTGTCGAAATACTTTTGAATGTTCTTTTTAAATCAAATATCACATGACAAATTAACCGTTTTCGAGAGAAAGTCTTCAAATGTGTATTTGAATAACGTATCAATTTGACGAAAAAATAGCGGCATTTGTTGATCGGTCACACTCTTAATATACTCACTCTGGTCCAAAGTATCTTAGCCCGCGAGCTATTTTTATGTATTAGCTGCACAACTTTGCTTCCGCCGTTTTCCAATAGATGGCTTTAGCGGTATGCGGTGGTGGAATTAAACAGATGTAGACGTAGTACAATAAGCTTGGGCATTTGTCAGCATAAAAATTAGTCGATTTGTGTCCGCATCGTGAAGTTAATCTTGATTGAAAATGTCAGTTTACGAGCCAAATTCTCGTCATTTGCGTGAGGTTCTAATTTTCTGCTTCAATATGAAGAAATATGCGGCTGAGGCTCATCGAATGTTACTTATGGCGAAACCGTTATTAGTGAAAGAACGTGTCGTGAGTGGTTTCAACGCTTCGAGAACGGTTATTTTGACATCGAAGACCGGCATGGCGATGGAAGAGAGAAGGTTATCAAAGATGCAGAATTAGAGACATGATAACTCGTGTCAAACGCAAGAAGAATTGGCAGGATCAAAATTGATCGACTATCACAATTGCTATACAACGAGAGACACGATCAAGTGATTCTGCAGTACGACTATCCTCGACACCATGTCGCAAAGCCAGTCAAAACGTTGAAAATGGATGTCCAATCCCACCCAATTGCCCCAGGCATTGCTCCCTCAGACTATCACCTGTTGCGATCAATGGCTCACGGACTGGCTGACCAAGCACTTTCGTTCTTACGAAGAAGTCAAATATTGGATCGATACGTCGATCGACTCAAAAGACGAACAGTTTTTTCAACACGAGATTCGTACGCTGCCCGAAAGATGTGAAAAAGTATTATGCTGCGATGGACAATATTTTGTATCGTAAATGTATAACCAGTTTTTTTAAACAATAAAACCTGTTCAAAAAAGACGGCGGAAGTAAAGTTGTACACGTAATAAAATCGATCGATCGAACCGCACGGAATGGGGTTTGACAAAATGGTGCCCGACGAATGAAACTAATGGATTATATTTATNAGAGTAAATTAGTTTTTTTCCCCTCCACGTGGTCATACGCAGTTTGTACTGTTTTTTGACAATAAATTTATTATTATTATTATTATTTGAGATTCTCGTCAACAAATTTGTATTATTTTAAGCTGAAAAAATTTAATACTCTATTTTTTTAATATCTTAAATATTCAATATCATAATAAAATGTTTTCTTATTGTAAAGTTTGACGGGATAATTTCGAACGTAATTTTCTATTTTTTTCTTCTCTGGACATGACATCTCAAATATTAATTCTGACAGAATAGATTTATAACACAAAGTTGTGCGAAGAAAAATTTTATTCAAAATGTATCATAACTCACAGGTCGTAAAAAAAGTTTGTCCAATGGATAGCGGTGCTGTATATCTCACTTTACTTCAATTTTCAAATGTTAATGTATATGTGCGCTTAGTTTTCAAGTCACCTCTTCAGTCGGAAATGTTTCGTAACTCAAATGACAAAAAACTTTTTTCGGATTAAAGCAAAAAAATCAAGGAAAATTTCGAAATTACACACGTATTCAATCAAAAACTATTATTGCATGTTTTATAGATAGTTATGAGAAGACATGGCAGAATATTTAGAAATATTTTAATTTCTCAGACATTCTAATAAAAATCTAAGTAAATTTGTTTTACACTAGAAAGAACAAATTCCAAAATATTCCTATTATTCGACAAATAATACACGGTTTCTCATGAGAAAAATGGAAATAGAGATGGAAAATTTAAAGAGCACATTGTCTTCTTTTGCAACTTGTTATTCTTGTTAACAATTCAAGTGAAAACAGATTTTCAGTGATACCTGACTTCTCATGGCGTTAAGTAGTTCAGATGTATTTCATTCTATTGAAGTTTCTTATATCATGTCTAATGAACAGATCATTACTGTTAGCGGGCTATATCTTATTCGTATAAAACATCAAGAATATTTATTTTGTTTAAAATTCATTCAGTCTCTAACAATAAGAGTTTTCTTTTGCAGAGTTAACAGAATGCAAGGGAAGTTATTGCATATAAATTAGTGTACAGAATCAATGATGAAATTCACTAGAAAAAAATAATATGATAAAAATTAATTAAAGAAATATTTTTCTTTTATTGTGGAACGCATTTTCTCTCTGGCATTTTTGATCCTTCTGTTATTTTTAATTTAGTTTATTTTTATGCTTTTAAGTTGAAGTCATGAGGCCTGCTCTTCCACCTAACCGTTGGATTTGGGAGAGGGAATTGGGAAGTAGAGGTGTTGGGTTGCCAGGGAAGTTGTGATACCGAACCGACATAAGTCCGGAGTAGGTGAGGAAAACCCCAGCTGAAAACCTCACCTAGTGAAAGGATCGTGAAAGCGAAGACGCTACCACTAGACCACCTCTGTCAGTAACAGAGATATTAATAGAAAACAAGATAATTCTGATGCAGCTCGTTCTAGAATTCATTTGAAACTTACTTTGTTTGAAAAATTAAACAAAGTGTTTTAAAGTTATTAAAAAGGTATATTAAAATTAAATCTGTTAAAATCTATTGTTTGAAATACAACGGATGAGAACAAAATCTTGTATAATGGTATGCTATCTTCAAAATTCAGTAAGACTCCTTTAAGGAGATCATGAAGTTTGAGGACCAAGTACTGGTGTTGTTAAGAAGCTTAAGATAATATTAGTTTATACTTTCTCTGTAATAGTATATAGACCAGTTAAACATTTCACACCATTCGGTTTTCTCTCTATGGAAACAGTCATAGACCAGACAAAATAAAACTTCAACCCTCAAAAACGTCTCATAAAGCTGAAACCAAGGTTCATTTTGACAAGAGCTATGACTCCGAAGAGATAAAAGGCTTATGAAAGTTTTTTGTGTACCTATCATCCAGAGTAAAGCAATTATGACAATAAAACACATTATTAGAAGTGTAAATCTATTCCCACTTCCAATATAATTCTTTCTTTACCTCCGTATCTTTTGAAGGAGTTTCTCAGGGATCTAATACTACCCATAAATTATACAATTGAGTAACAAATATGTACGGATTTGCTGAAATATTGAGTGAAAGAAAAATAAATTAATTAACATGCAATCCATAAACAAAAACTGTTTCTAAAAATGGAAGGAAATGCTAAGAAACTAAAAATAAAGTGTGGAACATTGTTTTTTTTGCACTGGTATACATGGTATTTTGTGTTCCGATGTATGGGAACTGCGCATTCAAGGAAGCACTGCCAGGGACCAGAGCAATAGAACTGTCGCATCAAACTTCTCAAAAAAAAATTCACGGCAAGATTTTTCCGTTTCCATTGTAGTATT
>NNCF01126812.1:87655-112703 GCA_002313205.1 Laupala kohalensis | reverse complement strand
GGGAATTGAACCCGGGATGATTTGATGAATTGCAAGAACGCTACCATCTGAGTCACAAGAGAGACTCTAAATGGGGTTAAAATGAATGGGATAAACGGGAAGATTGGAGTCAAGATGAAGGAGAAGAAGAGGTGAGAGCCGTATAGAAGAAAATAGAAGAGGGTTCTGGGGAAAGATACCGAGATTCGCAGAATATTCCAAGCTCGTTTAAAATTCAGAGATATACCCCTAAAGACTTAAAAGCGAATTTAATCGTCTTGATAACATTAAGAGTAATTACAGTGAAGTACAAAATGTAGCTTTTTTTAGGGAATCGACACATTTTTTATACTCTTTCAATATACTACTTTCCTTCAAACAAATCTGATTTGCTACATTAAAAATTTAAATTGTTCATCATATTTCCGCTGGTATTGCAATGAAAGAAAAATGTTCGAAAAGAATTTCATCTCTGTGGTATTTAAAATATTACATTATCGTTTGACAAAAGTGTTATTCTGGACGAAGAACCACTTCAATCTAATATTTTCAATGGAATAAGGAACAATTTTATGTACTAAGGCTACGTTTAAACTTTGGGCGAAGTATCTACAAAGATAAAAGTTTCCACAGCCTCTCAAATTAAAAATTGCTTTGAAAATACAAATTATTGGTAGTTTTACAAAAGTATTATCTCAAAGGTTTTTCAGGGATATACATTTTAAATATTACAGTATTTAATGATCAGCAAAATCAGTATCACGAATGGACGAGAGCACTGATAAAATTACAAGTCAGCTCTCATTAGTTAAATAAATTAACATTTAATTGCTCGCCATACTTAGGAATCAGCTATTTGACTACTATTACTAATTCATTATCACTCTTCTTATGCTTATGCATTATCACTCTACTTATGCATAAGTTTAGAAACAAAGTACCACAACCAAATGAAAAATGAACAAATATTATTTGCCAATTATTTCAATATTATATAAATTATACAAAACTACATTTCTTCAAATTGTGCAAGATCATCTCCGTCTGTTTTTCTTAAATTATGGATATTAAATTCCACAAAATATCGGATGAAAGCTCAACTGTTATAAAATATTATTGTTAGAAAAATATTATTTTAATAGTAGTTTTCTTTCATTAGTGTGCTGATTTGGAAAATAATTCATTTTTCTTTTGAAAAATATTGCAAATCAGCTACATTTGGTGCTCGAGTTTGCTCCTTTTCAATCTGAAAATCTGGCAACAATGCTTCGACGTTGAAACTTCTGCAAATCGAGACATATATGTTCAACTATTCTTCTCTCGGCAGAGCAAAAATATGATGTTTGCAACTCTTTCTTTAATTCCTTTTAGCCTCTAGCAACTCCACTGTAATCTCATTAACAACGGTGTTTCACCCACGCAGATGTTCCCAAAGAGCTGTTCCTTTCTCCTTCATCACTCTACTACGATCTCAAGACATCATCTCAAAAGCCTATTAATCGAGCGGAGTAACTTTCCTCCCAAAATCCTGAACTTGTATCTTCAGTAGCAGAGTTTGCCGAAGGCGGCGGAGGATGTTGGCATCTTTGGCGATCTCTGTGATCGCTCAAGCAATAACGGAGAAGAGCTCATCAGATCTTCGCCAAACAGTTACTCTACCATGACCTTCGCTCTTTCCAAAGCATTATCGGACATTAATTTAGGGCTGGATGCCTTTTCAGCACATGACGAGCCTGTAATTTGGCGAAGGAATCGACGGAGAGCACAGCTCAACATTATAAAACTAGAAGAAACAATTGTAACATGCAACTAAGGCACTAACAGTAATCATACTAATTTCAAATCATGAATAAAAATTTATCACTTTTTAAATCATTTTTTATGAAACATGACTAATTTTTGTTGTGTTTTCTTCATAACACGTATTATTTTAGATATACTACAAATCAAAAAGTATGTCAATAATACTGTTCACGGTATATTTAATACAGTTCGCAGTATGTCTTGGTATCGTTTAATACAATTCCAAACATGGGTAAAGTCATTTCGTAAGATCAATGTGACAGATAAAACCATGCCACTTCCTTCCGTACTATATTCTATGTTATGTTGTTAGTTTACAATTGTGCAATATCTTTGTTTCATCTCTGAACTCAAATTAACTCCAATATTCGTAACTTGGACTCAAAAATTTAAGGGTGAAACTTCCATTTGATATAATACTCATTCTTTACAGTTAATAATATTACAGTTATAAAACTCATTCTACATTACCGTCTCTTTATTAGATAATTTTCAACATTATATTTCTCAGTTTTCTTATTTATTACTACAAAAATCATTAGAATCACCAAGAGAGGAATTCAGACCATGTCCTTTTAAATAGTTAATCTGTTTTTCTCTTGAAACCAATTATTATTTATCCACCGACTTTATTTTCAAATTGATATCTTTGTGAGTTATTTTATTTAACCAATTAATTACCTTATTCCAATTCAAAAACAAACAAACTAGAACACACTTAACTATGCAGATTGTGAGAAAATCTTAAAACTTCATTTTTTTAAATTTCAACTTACTTACGGTTTTTAAAAGTGAATAAAACTTAATAAACAACAAAAAAACAGTAAAGTAAACAAAGGTTTTTGTAATAAATTGTCTACAGGTATAACTTAGAGAAAATTACCTTCTTAAAGTGACATCAAAGTTATTTAATAAGTAGCACAATTATATTCATTTAAGAGATTTATAATGGTTATCATGTTGATGCGAAACAAGAAATCACATACAGCACCCTACATTCTTTCCATTGAGCGTCGGTCATAAACGTTCACAAGTCATTTCGGACAATTGAATAGTCCGAACATTATTTCTCATTCTTATACATTACCCAAATGTAACTTTGTACAATGTTTACTCATAAATCTGTAATGAAATTAAATCGGGTCAAACACTAATTTACTGGATTGCGAATACCTGTAGATGTCGATTGAAATTATCCTTGACACCGTGAGTGAGGAAAAAACACGCTACATGACAAATTGACTATCTACCTATTAAACGGTGAAACCAATATTAAATACATTTTTGCATTAAACATAAATACATTAAATTTTGCGCAGATTTTAATACAATACAACATAAAGCATGACTAAATTAATTTTACCTATAATTCAAGGGACAATTAATAAATTCAGTGGAATTCTGCCATTCCTTTTGTTGTATCACTTAATGGAATATTATTAATGTAGTCACATGGAGGTCTAACATTGATGCATTCACACGATACCACAATATGGTTATGCAGTCGGAATATAAAGAATTGAATGGTAGAACAAAAGGGTCACTTAACTAAACTTCATTCATCACACATAATGCCCAAACACAAACTTCTTTGTGATGTTAAAAATAGATACAATGAACTCTTAACGACCTACAATTGATTGAGCGATTTATATGTAATATTTTACCGTTATACGGTTTAAAATCTAAATGAGAACTATGCGAGCTTTATGTCGCGGACACGAAGCTTCAAAACGACGAATCGACGTTTTTCAAGCTGACCATTTTCGGTCGTCCAACGGATGGCAGTGCGACCGCATTCGCCTGAACTTGAGACACGAAATGATACTCATCACTACGGAGATTTTGCGTAGTGAGCTGTAACGATGTTGAGAAAAAAATATTTTTTTTCAGTTTCTACCATGAAAATGTTTGTAGAATTTTTTCGTTTCGCATTTAAGTAAAACTTGTAGTTGTTTCATATTTTATTTTTAAAAAATTAGATGTCAAGAGTGTACAACTTTTTTTTCTTCTTATGCTTTCTTTATTTGAAGATGATTTTTTTGATTCTTGAACAAATTGCAACTGAACAGTCTAGATAAATAAAAAATTGTTTTAAAGGAAACTTCTACGAACAATATCTGTAAAAAAATCGAGTGTCTCTAAAAATTTCATTTTATTGCTATTATTATTAATTTTCATGAACTTTTTTTCACAACTTGTAGTTGTATTCAGGTGAGGTGCGGAGTATACAAAGCATCCTCACATCAAACAATGTCACAATTTAAAAATCTTTTGACTATTCTACAGGTGTTAAGGATGGTTGCTTTTTGTAAAGTTATGTTATTTTGTAAAGTAAAGTTATATGTTTCTGGGAGATGAAGTCGATTGTTGCTCAGAAGCAGACCGTGAGGGATGACTCCAGTGGTGGACTGGACTATAGGAACTAGATATACACACTCCAAATTCCATAAGCGAAGGATTTCTGTTTTCAAATCTTCATATTTTTTTTAATTTGTCGACATGAGGTTTATCTAGATCATGAGGATGTCTACCATGAAGTGGCCTAGATTTCAATTGGCTAATTCTCTAACTAATTTCAATGTTAATTTCATTTGGTTGTGCAGAGTGTAAACATTTTATATTATTATTATTATTATTATTATTATTATTATTATTATTATCGTTAGTTTTCTGTGTTTCTATCACGGTTCATTCCGGTTCTTTATCAATTGCGAGATCAGTTCCAAGCAATAGTAAGTAATTTTATTCAAAGATCAATGCTGAGGAAGCTCCTGACAATGTGGCAAGTTTTAAGGTCGACTGACTTGTGGATAAGGTATGCAGTTCCTTTCTTGGTCCCTAGGGTCACGAGGTTATTACGCAGGTTCTTAAGTATGAGTCCCGTGCTGGAAACGACTAAGTACAGAATATGCACTTTGTTTAGATTCCACTGGTTCTTAATGCTATATGCCAGGTCGGTATATTTTCTGTTTCTCAGCGTAGGTTTTCTGTATATTTCGGGCAAGTGGGATTGCAATGTCGACAATAACGGCTGAGTTTTTAGTTTTATCTACGATAGTTATATCTGGTCTATGGTGTTACACGGCGTTGCATGTTAAAATAGTGCGGCCATAGTACAATTTCACTTTATCATCCTCCAGCATCAGTTCTGGGCAATTTTTCTAGTACGGTGTGCGTTCTAAAATTAGTCGAAGTTGTGAATTATTTCTTGGTGTACTACGTTGCAAACATGATTGTGACAGTGTAAATAGTCATTCTGTGTCAGTGAGATGCAGTCTGATGTGATGTGGTCAATGCTTCATGTCACGTTGTTGCACTTTCGACATAAGTCTGTCGTGAGAGTAAAGTCTTAGTCATATACTTCCAGCAGTTAGTGGATAACCTCGTCCTGAATTGCACACATGAATTCTACAATTTCGCTATATAGATCTTCAGAAAGCATCGACTTAACGCATCGATGCCAACACTTGGATGCATTTTCTCATGGAGAGATTACTCTGCCAATTGTCTTTCTCTATCCCTCATAGTGGTGGCAATAATATTCAAGTCCTCTGCTAGTTTCAGGGATTTGTAATCAGCTGCATGATGGCAGCATGAAGCTGGGACGTATTGCCTTTTTTCAGAAAATATTGACGCAGGGATCTTGCCTGTCGCAAGGGCGGAAATGTTAATAAGGCCTCTACCTCCCAGGCGTATGGGTAAATTCAAACGCTCAACACAAGACTTTGTGTGGTGCATCATGTACTTTGTTATTTAAATTTTTTATTATTATTAATATTATTATTATTATAGTTATTACTATTATTGGGGCTTTAGAGTTTGCTAACACCAAGGTCATTAGAGCCACAAATTAAAAATTTGAACAATTAGCATTAACTATTTGAACATAATGAATCATGAATCTGAAAAATTGATAAACAATCTTGTGGTAACAGTCTCGTGGTTCAGAAGAACGAGTGAAAATCTCGTCTTTCAAGACCAAAGCAGAGGAAAGTAGAGTCAATCGAGTCCCGGTTCGTTGCAATTTTCACCAGGTCGGAGACGATGTAACAATCTCTCTACGAGTAGGTTATTATTATTATTATTATTATTATTATTATTATTATTATTATAGTGTTGTGCAATTGCATTTTCTCTGTAATTGGCTTATACGCCAAACCAAAAGTAAAATTTGGTCTTAGTCGGGACTAGGAAATTTCCTTCTTAGGAAGTATGTTTCTAATATGACAGATTTCTGCATTTCTGGCATACATTCCTAGTCAATGCCAATCTTGCAAGATACGTTTACAATGTTTTTCAAATGACTCCAGTTGCTGAAATTATGAGGGAAATAATTTGTGGTAGCGCACCGTCAATAAACAAACTTACTCTCGATCAAATCAATCAATTCCGATTGTCTTAAGAGGCTGAGAGATGCGTTGTATTCTCTCTTTAGAGGACGCAGGCTGCCTCGAACATTCCTCTTCGATGACATTTTTCATTGCCGTATTTGTATGGGATATGTACTGTGATATCGAAGCTTATTATACATGGGGTGATGGCAGTTAGGAGATGGGTGATTGGGCTATAGTTAGTAGATCAGTCGGTTAGCTCGGTTTACCAAGAACTTGGCTCACGTTGTACTAGCTGCCAGCCGGACAGACAATACCTGAGCTCGCGCAACTAACATCCGTCGTCTACTGTGACATGAATTTTCGACCTTCTGTGTCACAGCGTACAGCATTAGCTCTCACAGCTTAAGTAGCTCATCTACAAGATAGGAAAAGGGAACCTATAATAGATGATGTTGCCAACCAGTAGGCATGTAATGTTGAATCGACGTCAGTCCATGTCAACTATCTGCATGCTTTCTTCTCGATATTCATTTTTATTACAACTCTATGGTCTTCACAGGCGTACAGCAAACGTTCTTTGTTTCGACGTCCGTCTTCAGGTATCTGATAGCGCCAGTATTCGTTCCAGGGTCCTTTCCCTCTGAAGATGTTAACTCTACCATTGAGCTACTGCAGTATAATATTTCCAAACCTGGTGTAACGTTGTCTAAGAGTTGACAGCATAGTATTGATACCATCAATAGTAATAACGTAAAATGGTAATCATCTCTAAAATCTTGAAAAATATATGTTTAAATACCAAGAAAACAGTTTTTTATGTATCAAAAAGTTTCTTTATTTTGAATATACTTGAACTTTACTCTTATTATATTAATGCATTTGAAGATATTATTATTTGAAATAATATTTAGGTAATCGCCAATTAATCTTCAGAAATTCAAAATATCATCAGTGTACGGCAACTCGACGTCAAGAAAACACTGTAAATATTCGTCGTGTAGACTTCAAATTTCGGGCTACGCAACGTCGTGTAATCGTAATCAATAATTTTGTTCAAGTAAACGACTATTTATAGTTGCGAAAGTCACGGTCGATTTCACTCAGTAAAACAATTCCTGAGGTTGCGCCGCCTCAGTCAAGAGTTAACGAACCGAATGCATAGAAGGCAGCGTAGCCGAGTGTCATTTAGCTGCAACTACGAACGAGATCAGCGGCGAGGAACACAGTTCTTGTTGCTATGTCGGATTTTTAAGTGGGGTCGTGCTGTTGCGTGCAAAACATATAAGCTATAGCTGTTGATGTAATTTTCTTCCTCCCAGACAAAACAGCTTTAGCTTCCGCAATGATTGAAAATTGGTTTCGTTCAGACGAAAACTGTTTTAGGGCAGCTACAGCATAAGCTGTGGCAGCTAATGATACTGTCTAGCCGCTAGACAGCCAAGGCTTGAGCTATCACAGCTAACTTTAGGCTGAGCTATCTAACTTATTTTTTCCGTGTGTAGAGCTTTCGTTCTTTTTTTAACAATATTATAACTCCATTTTTGTTCTTTTGTAACAATATTAAAACTCCTCGAGGCGGGAACGAAAAATCGAGAGTAATCACGGTTAAACGTTGCTGTCTCATGGCAATAAGGCAGAAACAGAGAAAAAAGAAATAAAGAAACCCTGAAATGACTAAGTTGAAGTCATTGTAGCCATAATGGCTAAAAGAAAAGAAAAATCACATATATAATGAAGAATATAGTCTTTGCTGTCCTTATGTATTTCAGTTCATAGTCCGTTTTATGTCTCATAATCTGTGTCGTCTCATTCTTCTGGTTATTTTTTCTTCTAGTCTCTTTTTCCCTCAATTAAAATTCTTTATGTATAACTATTTTCTAATTCTTTTTTCCAATATATCTCGTATAATACATACTTTTAACACATAATCTTAGTAGTCTGGTTACCGCGTCTTTGTTTTCACTAATTCTTCCTTTTTAATTTTGTCACGTTTTCCTTCTTCCTTCAATCGTCTTAAATATCTTGCCCTTTCTATACCTTTCTCTTCACGATCCCTCCGCTCTTCCACACATGCAGTCATTCTGCTCTCGTATCTTCCGTTTTTTTTGAGGTATTTATTAAAATTACCATGGTCAGTCATAAATTCTAGGACATATCTATTCAGTCGAAACCATTTACAATGATTTATTGAATATCTCAGTTTGGTATGTAGCCATATGTTACTCTGACTTCTTCCATCTCGTTTGCGAACCCCGTAATAACTTCTTTGTCAAAACCTTTTTTGCCCCTTTGTCTTCTTTCTTCAGTATCATTTTCTTTAATTTGATTTCTCCGTCTTTTTCTAATAACCTTTGAAATTTAATTTTCCGCAGATAATAAATTTATTGCCAAAAAACAGTACAGACTGCGTATGACCACGTGGAGGACAATAAACTAATTTACTCTCCGGAAGCAAGCAAGAGACCATCCCATTAATTCCGATCAAGGGCCCTAAGGCAGAGGCGGATTCAAAAATTCCTAGATCAGCAAAAGTTCCTAGATAAGATAAAAAGTTAGCTGCGAGTTATAATACATATATAATGTCAATATGTTTGTAATTTAACGCAAATATGTTTGTAAATTTACATGTACAAGTTATTATCGAACTATAGATTATTCTGAGTATAGTGTTTAAAAATCATAAGAGTTGAAAAAACACTAAATTCACGATTTATTGTTACAATAAACACGCCCCTAGACAAAGCCTAGAGAACCTGTATAAGAAATCCGCCTCTACCCGAAGGAAAAACGGAGAAAAACCCGGGCCAGGATGGGGCTACAGAATTAATGTACACAACCGTGCCAAAGTTGAGTACACATAAAACTAAATTAATATGAGCCATACGGCAACACAACCATGCAAGAAAATAGTTTTTGAAATTGTTATAAGTTATTTAAAAAGTGCTACAGTTTAAAAAGAGCTACAGACCATATAAATCTATGGGCAATATGCCATGCAGTACTTCTAACGCATCTGTTCATATTGAGCGATAAGACCCTCCCGTGTTCTGTAAATATTGACTCTGTATTTTCCGTAACTGTTTTTCAATATATCCATACATGATTCTATGGTCTCATACAGACCAACGTACACAAGGATCGGCCTCACCGCTTTGTTATAAAGCAATATTGCGTCTTTATTTTCAATATTGTATTTATTTAGCCCTTCCCGAAGAATACTATGAAATATTTTCCGTGCTCTGTCTAAACTGTATTGTATGTGCTCAGTGAACAACATTTTCTCATCTATTATTACCTCCAAATATTTGTATCGTTTCTCGAAACGTACTCTTTTGGCATATATTCGCAAAATTGGGTTTCTTATTTTTTCTACTGTATGTCCTATCCACATAGCTGTTGCTTTTGTACTTCTTATCTTTAATTTTAAGTTTGTTGCTTCTGTTATTATTGAATTCAATAAATCTTGTCCTTTTTCTTCTATTTCTCGTAGACTGTTCCCTGCAACCATTACTGTCAGGTCATCCGCTTATGCAACATAGTTTACTTTCCGTTTTTTCTAATATGTCTGATAAGTTGTCCATTACCATAATCCAATACACTGGTCCCGTTAGTAGTAGTAATAGTAGTAGTAGGTTGTAAGAGTTAGTGATACAAGCAGTAGAAGGTGGATAGAAGAAGGAAGGTTCGCTTTTCAATCGCCACAGCTATATGAACTCTGATATTGAAGTGAAAAGCTAACAAGGTTTTTTCGGGCCCCGCCGGAAATTGAACCCGGTGTAACTCAATGGCAAACAATCATGCTAGCTATGAGCCACTTGAGGGATAATTTTTGCAATAAAATTTTTCACAAAAAAGTAAATTTCCTAACGGTAAAAAACAGTTTTGACATTTCAGAAAAACAGTCGAGACAGTTCCATACCATTGCGATAATAAATATCCATCAAATAGTTAAAGAAAAAGTTAGCGTACCAGTAAAAACTTCACACATCTATATAAATCTTCATACATGCTTCCTCGCTTCAGCAAGATGTACTAAAAATTTGTGGTACTTTTCAGTTGTTATGGTATTCATGAAATTGACAATACAGTTTATTCCCCTTTATGAATAATAATGTATTGTTTACTGAATCTTTGGTTCCCCGATACGATCCTTAAAATGGAACACAAACATAAGACTCCAAGTGACCTTGTGGTTGCGTGATGCAAAACAAGCCAATCGCAGTGGGGAACTAACACAGTCGCCTGCTTCGACCATTAAGGTTTGAAGAGGGGTGAAAATAAGATTTGCTTTGAGGGAGGACCAGGATTACGGGTCATTAAAACCAGAAATAACAGTTCATTGCGATCTGTAACAATAATTAGGTGTTATGTCAGATACCAATTATTTCCATTTAACTAAATTATAGTATTTAATCGGTATACTAATATAATACAAGAGCACTCTCTCATTGAGGAAAGTGCAATCCTCATTCTTCCGACTGCATTCGCGCCACTGGACTTGGTTCGATTTTGTGCATATCTAAAATTAAATATTAGAAATGTTCTAAATAAATATATTCAAAATAATATTTAAATTTTACCATCAAATATCGAACCATACTCAGATATTGTTACGAATGTTTAGAATGAAGCTAACGAATGTTTAGAATGTAGCTTACGAATGTTTAGAATGTTTCCAAAATTGTTATATTAGTTCAATATAATTTCAATAATTGTGGAATGTCATAACGTGACCAGATGCAGTATTGCGCATCAGACATGGTATTTTGAACCACGTCCGATGCACAATACTGCATCTGGTCACGTTACGACATACCACAATCATTGAAATTATATGGTATTTTGAACCATGTCTGATTTTTCTCCCTGATTACAATTCTAAAGGAGTTTGTTACGTACATGAAATGCACACTATAATCATTCATTTACTATCTCTAGTCGCTCAACTTCAACTAATTACAGATGCAGTCTCCCTGAATGCCTTTCATCACGAACTAACGACAATAGAGGAACAGTCATTCCTCACGTAGAAAGGGAGCTAATTCCATCTGACCCCAAACAGACCACCTGTGTCACTGCGTTTGGCATTTGAAATGACCTTACTCTGGTGAGTTAAGCGCAACTATTATAGTATTGGGCCGGATTAATCCACAGCAACACACACGATTATTATTCCGGGTTTGGCGATATTCCTGATTTTTATGTAATTTACAAACATAAAATAAATACATGAACAAAAGTATTTGTTTTTTTTAATCGACAGTTAAACTCGTGCTTCAAGAAATTTTGACTATGAAAACAAGACCTCTCTCATTACATACCTAAATCCTTAGTTTTAGTTTCTGATGCAATTTTTGACACGCTTGATCGAAATAAGAAGAAAAATAATATTTTCAGTGCCATTTAAATCTTTATTCAGTTCTCTAGAGTTCGCACCCCACGGATGGGAGAGGGAGGGAGTAGGGGCACGCGAAAGGTGACATGTAAGAATAATCTAAAACGACCGGTATTACTTAAACGGTGTTATTAGCAGTCATGGATGAGACGAATAGTGAGGTTTAAAAGATTCTACCCAATGCAATAACCATAGCACCCTTATGAGTGGAACCGGGTCGCTTGGCTAATAAGTGACGTACATTAGCGAAACTTTCATGTTTTCCCGTGATAATCAATTTGTTTATTTATAACCTGTTTTCGACGGCATGAGCGTCGTCATCACTGGATCTACAAGAAATTACAATAGATGTACTAATAAAATATCAGAATTGAAATTAACAAGATAAATAATTACAGAATTATATTTATGTCCATATAATGAATAGGAATAAACTAAGCAAATATTAAGACTTCAAAATATAAATTTTCTGAATGTGGAAAAGCTTTAAGGAAAACAATGTAGTAATGTATTCACAAATGGTAACTATTACTGACCTGCTTCATATTCGAAAAATTTGGCATTATTATGATAAGACGGAATGTAATAAATAAAGAATAGAACGAAATACATTTTAAACTACATGAAATAGTCTTAAAACGTTTGAGATTGACGGCATTAGTACCATAAAATATATAAATAGTAATAATAAAGAAGCAGTATTTTTTTAAAATTTTTGTTCTAAAAGACAATCTCATAAATATTCTTAGGAGTAATAAGAGTTTTATGATCGCAATTATTGTAGCTCAACACCTTGCATAAAATAATATTTTTATTTAATAATAATAGTATACATAAAATGAATGAATACAATTATAGTAAAAAAAAGCAACTACTAACTACATATGATCACGCGCGTGAGTGTGGAGGGAGGGGGGTCAAAATACTCTCCGGAAAGCTAGGGAATACATCATTAATTCGGATCAGGGTCCTAAAGGTAGTGGAAGATATAATATTTACGAAAGACGTTATTCAACAAATATGCACTATTATCAATGTATTATTTTGTAAGTATCAAAATCAGTCAAAATTCAGGGTAAATAATCACAAAATTATTAATGACACAAATAGTGTGGTGAGTATAGAAGGCAATATTTTACTACGTTTATTATTAAAATGAGGCTGATTAAGAAGTGAATGCATCCGGAGGCAATGACACGATTTTATTCATGCGCTCCAGAATCCCAATTAAGGTGTTTGGTACTGCTGCCAATGCGATACTGGCACCCGCAGTATCCATCGCCTTTTCGTGTCCCCTGTGCGCAACACATGTGCGTCATCAAGCACGTGTCAAGGTTCATGTCTGTAAAGAAGAATACTGCAAGTACGTTATGCTTACATTTTCCTGGCACACTAGAAGCGTCGAATTGTTAAAGAATTAATGGTAAACCATCTACGGAAAATTACGACGTTTTCTACTGCAATTTATTGATTATAGCAAAATAACTTAAAATTACTTTAAATATCTCAAGATAATTAAATATTTTTGTAGATGAGTTTGTACTTGTACGTATTTGATGCTGTTATTTCCACAGAATCTTTATTATAATTTATTAATATATAAAATGACAAAAGGTGTTTATTATTTTGTTTTTTCTTAATTCGGTATTGGCTTCACTTGCGCACCCCTTACATCAATTTTAGCAAAAGATAAATAATATTGATATTGACTAGATCTCCAAATTCTTTCTTTATGATCCGAAATTAAGTAAAAGTAATGTCTACTAACATTTTGTTTTGTACCAGTCTCGCAGCTAAGCATACACCAATATGTGTGATTATTATCTTATTTCATCTGTTTACAATTTTCTAAAATTAATGTTCAATAAATAAAATACAAAGTTTTAAAACAGTCATTTTAGGATCAATTTTAATTAAAAAATTCGTGAATATTTCCAAGTACAGCGTTTTAATGATATTTCATGTTCGCATGTTGCCTTATCTTCCGAAAGCTTATTTCAATAATCTGTTTGATGGATGCAACGGTATTCCAATTATAACCCGGTGGTGTTTCCCTGCTACCACCAATCTCAGCTAGAGATAAGAGACTTTTAAATTACAGAAATTGAAGTGTCGTTTAAAGGTAGCATCCGGGTTTGATTTAGTGCGCATTGGTAAAACCAAACATTTGCTCATTGCATGGAGACAAAATGATTCCTACGAGGACATTGAGTCAACAGAAGTATTATCATTATCGTGTGGAGATATTATTATTATTATTATTATTATTATTATTATTATTATTATTTGGGGATGTATGTTTGACAGGAAATTAAAGATATGATAATTTTGAAATAAGATAAAATACTGATGTCTTAGATAAGATTTTCTCTGACTGCGTATAATGAATCATGCATGCCACAGATGGTAGGTTACGCAGGAATTATTGCGCAATTTATCTTTCGTGAATCCTCATTGAGATCTATTGAAAATATTCGTCATTTTCACGAGTCATAAAAGAGAGCCGAACGTCTAAAATATTACCAAGATCGCAAAATAAAATTAGTTGGACATAATTGGACTAATAATGATATTATAATAATAATATAGTTATTATAATTAATTGTAATAACATGTACACATAATATTTCGTTAACTTTTATGAACTAGAAAAAATTTGCTTCAGGCGATGTGTTGCTCTATCAACTTTTAAAAATGTATTCTTTAAAAAGTGCGACTTTGTTTACTCTTTATGAACAAAGTATGTTTGTATGTTTAAGAAAGTTTGTAAGAGTTTGAAAAAATGTCTGAGAAGGAAAAGCTGACTGGAAAGGTGTGCTGCTACGTAGAATGCAGATATCAACTAAAGTCTATCGTGTCTCGACATCAATACTGTATCCCAGGTCCACCCATTCTACTTTAAGAGATTAACTACGTCCCTAAGAGTAAAGCGGCTTGAGAGTGACGCTAGTCACTTCAACACTTTTCTTATGCTAAGGACAAGAAATCGCGGAGCTTTACTCTAAAGATCGTGTCTCAGCACCAGTGGTGGGACTTTCTTACTCTTCTTCTTTAGTGTGCAGACCCAAGACTGGTTTTAACTGTCTCGAGGTGTGATCCCACGACCCAGACGCACCCGTGAGATTGATGTTACAAAATACAGGGGATCGGGATAATTGAAATGAATAGCATATGCATTGTAACAAGTGTTTCCCAATATCTCCCACGGGTACATCATTCATAGAAAACTTTACCTTCCTAGGATTCCTAGTAATTGATCCTAGGATTCCTAGCCAACTATGACGGACAGAAGGTTTGATCTCTAACCTTCGGCTTCACAGGGGCTGCTTGAAGTCAGCATTCAGCGGATATAGCAGTCTTTATCCGGATGCCACGACATTCTGTCTGTAATGAGTGGGGCTATGCTAGGCTAAACCCCACAGCAACAACGCCGCGCTTGGTTACATCTCATTACCATTCTTCCACCGCGAGAACTTGTTGAAAACACTAAACTCACAATGTAATATTTGTGTCTCGCAAATTCGAAAAATTACTGGGAATACATAGTTTAAGAACAATTGATTATCTGAACATTCACCTGATCTCCGGATCACCTGAACATCATTTTTCCTGAGAAATTTGTTCTTCTCGTAAGAAAACAAACATCCAACATGTTACACAATTTATACATATGCTCGTCACGTATCACGTAATTTTCGTACCATAGCTTAATCCTGCAGGTATTGTTTCATACAAAACAATGTTCAACATATTGTAAGCAATTTCATGATATTGTCTCCTTACTCTTCTGTAAATATCTAAAACATTTTACGATGTTTGGGTGCTTGCATTTCCTTCTAAAAATAGATATAGCCTACGCAAATTCATTTTCACATTTCAATTTTTTGTTGCAGTGATAATTTAACCTTTACAATGTACTTCGGATTTAATTTCATTGTTTCGCATACATTTGGGGATTGCCCACAAAAAATCTCTTTACTCAATCGAATATACTTTCATCGTATTTAAGAATATTTTCATACACCGAAAGAGAAATCCCATTCTGCATATAACATTCTACCTGTCAACCATTGACCGTCTACAGAGTTGTAATGTCAAAATTACATTTCCGTGTTTCCATTTCCTCAATTAACCTTATTTCTAATGTGCCATCAAATTGGAGAGATAAGCATCAATTTTAATCCCCACGTGAATTCGCACAGGGTTCGTACTAATTAAACGGTTTTATTCGTAGGCACAGGTCTTTGTATCGGACGCGCGCGCGTTGTATCACCGAGATAAAAGAGAGATCGTAGGACGTGAATAACGACAACTCTGGATAAGAGGAGATTGCATGGCACATGAAGGTCGTTTTATTTCAGGCGCTCAAACTCCGTCATATTGAGGATAATCAACATCGGCAAGTTTTGTTCATAGATAATTGAACGAAAAAGCACGATAATCCAGAATGAGTTTTTCATGATTTAATTGGAAAAGCTGGTGAATACCACTTCATTTTTTCATTAATTCCAAATTTTTGTACAAAATGTGAAAAATTCTTTCAACGTAGAATTTTTCTTCCACTTTACACTGTTTGACTTTTCTACAAATTATAGTCCAGTTGTAGTCTCATAAAAACTATATGTAAATTTTGCAGTAGAAATATTAAGTGCAATAATATATTCATATGTATGTCACCTTAGGTTTTACAGGGACATATGTTCTGAAAATGAGGATAAAATCGAAGATGCTTTAGACATCATGATTTGGATTTTAAGTAAATATAATGTCAACGCAATGTGGAAAGTTAATACACTTTCTTTGTCAAATTATTTGACTTTATTTTTATGTTTACGTGTTTTCTCCTCAAAACTTTCACGGAACTTTTGTACATTTTCAGCACAAATTCAACAACTGGGTGAAACATATATCACTTTTAATGATACAATAATGATGGAGATCTATTACTGTTATCCTTTCTATGCTCTTCCTAATACTTTCAATTTGAATATGTAAATACTGAAGTAGAAATCACTTAAAAACCATACTCAGTATTACAAGAACTCAAATTTTATATTCCATGTAACTACCAAAATACTGTCTTTAAATTAAAAATTATTTCATGGAAGTTGTAATAAACCGAATGTAATAAGACACTGTCTATGCTAACATGCAAATTAACCAAAAAAATATTTTTCGAATACCGAATCTAAGAATACAAGTTTTCTTTTTTATGATATTTCAAAAAATTACTTGCCATATAATGAACATGTTAAAGTTTGGAAATTATTGTCGAGGCGAAACCTTGGTTTACTTCAATGGTAAAATTTTGAAGCATGTCTACAGGATAGGAAAAGGGACATGCAAAATGATGTATTCATAATGAATTTATATTTGTTATTTGTCCATCAGCATATATTTTGCAAACATTTGCTACATTTAATTTAAATAAAGATGTAACCGATAGCCAATATACTAAATAAACAGTTATTCCATAATCATC
The DNA here is from genome assembly GCA_002313205.1 of Laupala kohalensis. NCBI lineage: Eukaryota > Metazoa > Arthropoda > Insecta > Orthoptera > Trigonidiidae > Laupala > Laupala kohalensis. Next base: position 95,707 of record NNCF01126812.1, on the reverse strand, counting down.
TGAGTCACATCAGAACTAAAGGGTGGAAATACACTCAAGGTGTTTTTCTTTTTAAAAATATTTTTAATATATAGCAAGTTCACAAGAAACGGTGTAGGGTATTTGGTAGAATTTCAAGATTGTACAGTTTGTGCGATTATTATATTTTTTGGATAAAGGAAAACTACAAATAGATACATCTTGTGTTTCCGTAAGTATAAAACTATTTAGTTATTCAACTGACACCAGTGGAGGATCTACACCGTTTATCGGGGGGTGGGGGTCTAACCGGGGAGCATTTATATTAAAAAATTATGGTTTTACAACACAAGCTATATAAATATTACCTTAAAATAAAATGCATCAAATAAATAATTAACAATTTGGTATTATTAATGACAATAACAATTATATATTAAAGTAATTAATATGGCATTATTTATTTTATGAATGTTATTATTAATTTTATTACTAATGATTAACATTAATAATTACATTATTAGTAACAATAATAATGATAACTAATAACAATTATTAATCTGGTAACACTTTTACAAAATATGCTACATATCAACTTCAATGTTAAAAAAATCAAGTACTATAAAACCGAACTATAACTAGAAGATATCTCATTAGTCCCCTCAATGAACCCGTCTCTTGCGTCAGCCCACGCCACTCGTTCCGGGATTTGGGACTGCTCCGTTTGTGACAAAGCAAACATGGTCGATGGTCGGAGTGCGGTTAAGAGCGTGGGTAGTTATAAGACGATGTTATCGCTTAGCAAGGTTTGCCTACGCACGGTGTCAACGTTACGGACGACGTAGGGTGGTTATATAGACTTCAATAAGTACCCACCACCGAGATATGAAATATCACGATTTATTTTTGTTATGATATTGACAATATTTCATATTTCTTTTCCCACTTTAAGAAATTTTGAGAATAAAAAACAACCATTACTCTTTTGTTTACTTATTATCCTGCACATATAAAGCTCTTCAAACATTTTCAAGGACGGTAATTGTAAATATGTCGAGAACAAAAAAGGAAAACTCAAAAGTTAAAATTTATTCCTATGCCTTGAACACTGAAATTCAGAATTAATAAACGATTCTCGGTCAATATATTAGAAATCTAAAATGTAAAATAGTTTGATATTACAAGTATAGAGATATAATATTTTCTCGAAGGAAAAATTTCTTTTGTCCATAAGCGAATTCCAAATTTGATAATACTGAAGACAAATACAACAAATAACAAATGATAATTTTTAAAGATATTAATCCATATTATAATATTCTTGACCGTGTAAAATAGTTTGTAAAATAGTATAATGGCCAATAAGTATAATTGGCCCATAAGTATAGGTAAAATGGTCAATAAGTATAGTTGCTATGAGGATATTAATTAACTAGCTCCAATAAAGGATAAAATATTTTTGAAAAAAAAGTTAGAAACATGCATTTAAAAATATGAATCCTCAAAAATATGAGTATGTTAATCAATAGTGGTCAAAATCAAGTTAGATATAAATCTAAGCCAAGCTCTTGTGATGTCCGGAGTCTTGTCAGACGGAAATCGTCGCCGTTGCGGGAAAGACAATGGAATGGGTTTGGTTGCCATGGAGACAGAGGTTTCCCAGAATGAACACTCCAACGCAGACAATGGAGAGTGGTCTCTGTGGTTCTAGGAGTGGTAGGCAACGAGCAACGACAGGACCGGACGGCGACGCTCATGAGGGATTTACAGTAGAACTTTCGCGCAAGGCTCGAAATGATAGGGAAGCGTAATCCCTTTAATTCGCTCGCTGAGGATGTGGTGTCGCTAATGGTAGACCAAGATGGCGTGGATGGGTTGTATAACAATTTCGGCATCATCATTTAAATATATATGCGAAGTCTCTAATTCTTTATTGTATTGTATTGTATTGCAGGGTTAAGTGATTTAATAGTGCTATTTGCTTCTATCATTATTATATTATTAGTAACCTTTTATGACCTTTTATATTTAATCTCGAATTTAGTTTTATTTTAACGGTTACGATTTATAAAAAATACTTTTCGAGTAATTTTAAAATTTGGTAATACGTATTTGTTGAAGAAAAATGTATTTATTAAATATAAATATTTTGGTATCATTTTGATATACTAACACGTCGCTAACTTTTCTATTCTTTACATTGGATGTGTTGAAATGTTAAATCCGCCTCTGCTTCTGGGTCCTTGATCGGAACAGGTGGGATGGTTTCTTCCAGCTAAAGTAAATTTCTTGTTTGAGAGTAAATTATTTTCTTTCTGACAATGATCATGCGCAGTTTGTAACTACTGCCTACGTAGTTTGTTTTGACAATAAATTTATTAATAATACAAATGAGAATCATTTATGGAGACGAGTGTCATGGGAAGTTGAAGACTGATAGGTTTGGCAACTATATGTGGATATATGTTCACAAGATTTATGAACTGAATGCTATGTTAATATAATTTAATTATTGCTAAGAATTTAGACCTGAAAAAGTCTATTCTTCAGACGAAACATCGTGTGATTGAAATTTAAAACTTTTTAAAAATCTACCAATAAAGGTAGAATTTTCCATGTATTGGACATTAAAATCATAGAAGTTAATTTATACTTCGACATTTTAAAAATCAAAATGCAAGAGTTCATTATTAACATTTCATTGTTAGATCTGTAGTAGTATTCAGTGTCAATTACATTACATTGCATTCGTCTTTCTTGTGACCTGTTAGATACATGTGTGAAAGGAAAAATGACTTGCGTAACGTGGCTCGAGTATCGTTGTTTTTTAACTCTCTTCCATACGTTTCTGGTGAAGAGAAAGTCGGGTCCTCTACTATTTTCTATAAAATTATTTATGATGAAATGAAATATTTGTCGATCATAGTTTGTCATGTTTTGCCACAAAACCAATATCACTTTTGTTCAAATTTCCACTCAATAATATGACTCTGCCTTAGGGCCCTTGATCGGAATTGATGTGATTGTCCCTTGCTTCCGGAGAGGAAGTTAGTTTATTGTCCTTCACGTGGTCATAAGCGGTTTGTAACTGCTATTTTGTAATAACAATAAAGTTTATTATTATAATATGCGTGAAGTGGCCTAAGCGATTGCAATGATTAGGAACGTTATCACCTCAAGTTTCGTCAGGCCACGAAGAGTTCAATTCATTCAATTCAATTCAAGAGGACATTATGAGACGTATTTCGTATATTTATATACAAACAAACATATTGCCAAAATATTGGCGGGGCCTATGCACCTATGTTTAAACCCGAGGATGTCATGGGTTGTGCATACTGTACCCTGGTATTCACTCTCAAGAATGTTCTAGATGTTTGTTGTTACGTATTTAAGTTTAATGGAAAAAAGAAACAAAAATGCAACTAAAATATTAGTTTCTCTTTTCCCCCTTACAATACTAAAGAACCTACTCACGAGTTGCACTACTGTTGATCTGTTATCCCTCATAATTTCTATTGCCATATCAATATTTCTCGTTCTTAGGCTAAAGTCTCCTTCGGAAAACCATTCCCTTCGATTGCATGCGGTTTTGGTGCAAAACAATAAAATGTGAATCCATTCCCCCTCTTCTGCGCAGAGTGGACAAGTGTTATTTAACTCGCCTCGTAGTTTCCGGATTTTCCAACCTCCCAACTTAAACCATTCATACCCTGCTCTATCTGATTTATTTAACCAATCAATATATGGTTTTCGTCCACATTCTCCAGCAACCACCGTTTGTACAATAAGAGAATGCTTCTATAATCTATCGATTATAGATTCCATCTTATCTAGTTTCCTGGGTTCTATTTTGATGCTTCCTAAAATATTTGCATAATTGTATTAATTTTAGTCATTGTGCCAGAAATCCCCAAGTCCTAATTTATTTAAAATAAATTTAATTTTTGTGCACCATCCGACATCTCTATTGTTTTTGCAACATTCTAGTACAATTTCATTCTTGTTGCCACTTTCGATAAGAAGCCAATATTTCAGTGATTTTAATTTTAAGATACCGTTTAGTGAATATTCTTCAAATCCCCACAGAATCCCGCTATTAGCCGTGCTTGTAGAAACTGCTAGAATGTGTTTCAGATAACCGGTCTGGAGGGAGGCAAAAAAAAAGAAGAGAATTACCTCCCGTTCCCCATAATTCTGCTCCGTATGCTATAATGGGAATTAATACTGAATTAAACATTTTATTTGATAGTGTTGGAGTAATTTCAGGATCTCTAACGGAACATTTTTTTTATTTCATTGAGCGCAAACATACCTTTTCTTTTAGCTCTTTCTTTGTGTCTACTCCAACCCAGATTCATTGACAGCTGCATCCCTAAGTGTGTAAACTTTTTAACAATATCTAAGGTGATACCACTGAATACCCGTTTTATCTTCTTTGGTTAATACCCACCCGTTTTTGAACATAATTATTTTTATCTTTTTTTAACATTTAATTCTATTTTATATCATTGCAAAACTTGTCTAGGGTATCTAACCCTCCTTGGAGTCCCACTACGGATTGAGAGAAGATGACCAAGTCATCCGCAAATTATACTACCGGTATAGACCTTCCTGAGTATGTCAAATAGGTGACTACGTCTGTGCAATATTCAAATAGTCAATAACATCATCAACGAAGAGGATAAAAGCAGTGGAGGGAGGAACATCCTTCCTTCACACCGATGTTTAAAAGGAAAACCTCTGTTGTAGAGTGCCTGTCAATTTTAACACATGCATTGTCTCCGTGATAGTCTTTAGCATATTGATAAATTTTTGTGAGATTCCTATTTTCCCTAGTGTTTGCCAAAGAAGTACTCTGTCTACTATACCCCCCAGAGGGCACACATCTAGTAAGTACGTGTTTGGTGAATTCGGGGCACCGAGCTGAGTCTGGCATTACTTCCACTTACTTGTGCCGGACTCCTTTCTTTCTCTTTCCTGACCTTCCTTGGTCGCCTCTTGTTCTTTTCGATCCCGACACTATTGGAGATAGGGTATTTTTCATTTTCCCCTTCTTCTCTTTCTTCTTCTCATTCTCCTCTTTCTTCTTCTTTCCCCCGCAGGGAGCTCAGTTTCGAGTGAGTATGGGCTTGGCGAACCCACGGCCCCGAGCTGGGGACTGGTATTGCGCCACCAGTCCTCGGATACCGTAAGCTTTGGACATGCTTCAGCGACCACCATTGGCGCGATGGTGGAAACTTGCGTGTTTTGAAGANGAAAGTTGCGTGTTTTGAAGGGCGGAGATCTTGCCTTCATTGGCCGGGTCGCGAGGAAGGATTAAACCTCTATAAAAAAACCCTCAACCTCAAGGTGTGTTACGCGCCGATGAAGTGAATGGGTGTTGAGGACAAACACTCGCTAGCGGACAACCTCTGGGGCAACTGCCGCACCTCATTTGAGCAAGGCTTAGTGGCGTGATGCGGGAGCTCCACGTCACTGGACACTTATATCCTCCGCACTCGTGGGACAAAATGAATGATTCCTGTTTTTCCCTGCCTTGCGGAGTGGGCGAGCCGCAAGGTAAGTATTACGCCTCAGGGTCTTCGAAGCGGTCGAGCGTTAACAGCCCTCCTGCTTCAGGAACAAATAAGGACAAGAAGCAGAACATTTCACATGGAAATGTTTATATTGTTATGACACGTATAGACGGGACACTTGAAAAAGTATCCCCGTTCTATATTTACAAAGGATTGCAGGGTTTAGTTGGAACGCTGAAATCAATTAAAAGGTTGCGTAATGGGTCAATGCTGTTGGAAACCAACACCAACAAGCAAGCGTTGGCACTTTTAAAATGTACCTTGTTGGGAGAGATCCCTGTAAAGTGCGAGCTCCATGCTGCGCTTAATTGCAGCAAAAGGGTCGTAAATTACAGGGACATTATTGATATGGCAACAGAAGAACTATTTGTAGAATAGGAGACTGACCACGTAGTTGAGGTCAGTCAGATCATGAGGAAGGTAAATGATGTTCTGGAGAAGACCAGTTCCTTCATCGTGACATTTGACTGTCCTAAATTACCAAAGGATCTGAAGGCTGGATGGATGAACCTGCCGGTCCGTCCCTTTATACCAAATCCTCTGCGATGTTATAAGTGTCAGAGGTTTGGACACACTACAACATCGTGTAAGGGACGTGATACCTATGGAAAGTGCGCAAAGGAGGCACACGAACCCGGCGTCTCATGCCCATAGCCTACAAAGTGAAAGTGCATTAATTGCACAGGCAGCCACCCGATATGGACCAGGAAGTGTGTCGCCTTTCTAGAAGAAAAAAAAGTGCAGGAAATAAAAACTACGGAAAAGATCCCGTACGGTGAAGCTCGGAAGAAATACAGGGCTTTACACCCTGTATTTTCTACCAGTTACTCCACCGCAGCCAAGACTTCAAAGCAGATGAATATCGTATCTGTTCAGGCCGATTTCACTGACGTTTCTACGACAACGTCGTGCACATTTCCGTGCAATTTCGGAAAGAAAAATGACTCAGCTCTTCCCGAGAAACTTAAAGCAACACCAACAACGCGTCCATCAACTATTTAAAAAATCAAGTAATACTAAACCTACTGCAACAAACACACACACAAAGACAAAGCCTGGTTATAGGGCTAAACTCCTGAACCCTGTTCAATTTTTGAAATCATCAAGTACAACACCAAGCAAAATGTCGCACAGATGTAAAAACAACGTCTCTGTGCTTTCTTCCTCGGAGTCAGAACGTGTATTGTCCAACGGTGACGTGGAAATACACATTCACGAACCTGACCCCGGAGGTTCTAAACAGTAATGGCTTCCATACTTCAGTGGAACCTTAATGGCTATAGAACTCAACGTGAAGAGTTACAACTCTTAGCGCGTCGTAATCCGATATGTATTTGCCTACAAGAGACACACCTTTCACCAGAACACTCACCCTCTCTGCGAGGATACAGCAGCTTCAGATATGACGACACCACGGGAGATCGAGCAAGAGGTGGAGTTGCCGTGTTTGTTAGAAACACAATCCTCTGCTCACCTGTTCTCCTACAAACTCAAATTCAGGCTATAGCAGTCAAAGTTCAGAGCGTGCCAGCCATGACCGTGTGTTCAATCTATCTTCCTCCGACACGAGATTTCTCGGAGACTTCCCTCAAGAATTTAATTCACCAACTCCATCGACCATTCCTCCTCCTCGGATATTTCACGCCCACAGTGTACTGTGGGGCTCGTCGAGCGATTGCCCCAGGGGCCGACTGCTGAATTGTCTCTTTAAACGGAAAGATCTATGTCTACTGAACACCGGGGAGATGACCCACTTTGCGTTTGCCACCGGGTCTTGGACTGCTATAGACCTGTCAATTTGCTCTCCTAAAGTTGCTGATATCTTTCAATGGAGGGTAGAAGATGATCTGCTTGGTAGCGACCATCATCCTATCTGGTTGTCCTTGCAGGAACGTGCAAATGTTCCCGAATGCAAGCCACGGAAATGGATTCTCAGAAAGGCAAATCGGACACTGTACCGTTCGCTGACTTTCTTCAGAGAAACTGGTAGTGTCCAAGAGAGGTCGACCATCTGACCAAGGTGATTCATCACGCCGCTGAAGAATCCATTCCGAAAACATCTATGTTTCCGCGAAGAACTCATGTCCCCTGGTGGAAGGACGCATGTCGCTCCGCCATTCGGGCAAGGCGAAGAGCATTACGGAGATTTAAGGCTAGTTCATCTCCGGAAAACTTCGCCGCATATCGGATTGCTAGAGCAAAAACGAGCAGAACTATAAAAGAATCCAGATCCACCTCCGGGAAAGAGTTTTTAAGCACCATTAAGAGAACAACATCGTCCAATAAAGTATGGGTGTCAATCCGAAAGATATCTGGAAGGTATTCTCGAGTCCCAATATCTGGACTCAATTATCAGAGTCGGATTCTCACCAACAACAGAGAAATTGCAACAGTGATGGCTAAATACTTTCCTGACCTAACATCTACAGCAAACTGCGATACTGATTTCGTGAGAAAAAGGGAAACAGCAGAGAGTATATCTTTTGACTTTCGTTCCACCAACTGGGAACCCTAC
>NNCF01126812.1:75380-85471 GCA_002313205.1 Laupala kohalensis | reverse complement strand
TCGAGTTTACGGAGACAAATTGGTCTGGCTGCAGATTTACCAACAATTCTCGGAAATGAAACGGTTAATGTTAATAAACTATTGAATTTTATGAGTAGATCGGGGCTCCTCCCACAAGTTCTCGGGAGGGTTTAAAATTTGCATTCCTTTTTCATCTTTCCTGTCTTCTTTCTTTTCATCGTTTGTTTCTGTAAATAGAAAATATTATATTCAGAAATTGTTTTCCTTTTTTGTGATATAATGTATTGGTATACTGTTTTCTTTTATTTTCTTTCATCTTTGTATTTAGATATTTGTTGAATTCAGGAGGGTTTTTTTAGTGGGTATGGTCGAAATATCCGGCGAGTCCCACACACGGGGATGAGTCACTACGGCTCTTCTCTATTGTGCGAAACTGCATTTTTCCCTACTTGCATGGGTTTTAATGACCTCGATGTTGACAAGCCCTAANTCTATTGTGCGAAACTGCATTTTTCCCTACTTGCATGGGCTTTAATGACCTCGATGTTGACAAGCCCTAAAGCCCCATTTAAAAAAATGTCTACTGTAACGAAAGCATTCTCGAAATCTATAAATGCACAAAATAATTTCCCTCTTTTTGATGAGGTGGCAGTTTCCACCAGAGAGTTTATTATAATTATGTTATCGACTGTGTTGTAATTATTTCGAAAGCCCGCTTGAAATGGTGATAATTTTTTATTTAATTCAACCCATTTTTTGAGACGGTTATACAAGACGGTTTTTTTTAATCCGCCTCTGCCTTAGGGCCCTTGATCGGAATTGATGGGATGGTCCCTTGCTTGCTTCCGGAGAGTAAATAGTTTATTGTCCTCCACGTGGTCATGCGCAGTTTGTACTGTATTTGATCATAAATTTATTATTATATTATTGAACAAAAAAACGTGACCTATCTCGCTAAGGAGAGATATTCCTCTATAATTATTTGAGTCGTTTGTGTCGCCATTATTCTTATATATCGGTTGAATTACCTCTTTTCTCCATGATTCAGGGAAAGTAGATGTATCCAACATATAGTTGTACATACGTTTTAAAATTGGACTTAATGATGTGTGAAGAGCTGCATTTTGGTTGCAGGCCATCTATACCTGGAGCTTTACCATACTTCAAGAGACTTATAGCTTCTTCAATGTCTTCAACTACTATCAGCTCGTCTAGTTCACTAGTTGTATCTACTAGTGAAACGCGTTTGGATTGAATGAGTGTGCGAAATAATTGTGGAATAGTAAATTCCTAAAATGATCTTTCCATATCCACGCCTCTAAATTGCTCCTTGACTGCTGTTTACATCTTAATGTACGAATGACTGTCCATGCGTCTGCGGAATTACTAGATGTTCCTATGTCACGTATGCACTTTCCTTCCTGTTCCTGCCAAACGCTTTTGGCATTTCGTAGTGTCTCCTTGTAGGTTTTCCTTAATTTTAAGTATGCACTGCGGTACACTTCCCCTCCCAAAACGGAGAGTTCTCTGTTCTGATGCATTGTCTACGTAATTCGAATGCTCACCGCAAGAGGCCTCTGTATTCCTTCTCCTCACTGAAACGCCCAGTCGAAAATCACTTTGTTACTACGATTCACGCTTTCTCCTAAATTCAACAGGGATTTAATTAATTCAAATGAACGTGTTTGTGACTACGAGAGAGGACCGCAAAGTACGAATGTACGCCTAACCGTAATCACGTGCAGCGCAAACCCATTAGTGTGCAAATTCTGTAATTTTGTCATATTTTTAAAATTGTTAAATTAAAATACGTATAATTTATTTTTAATATTATTAGTGTAATACTTATAATTTAATATATTAAATAAAATGTAATGATGGAATAATTTACAATACTAGAACTCAAAAAGAATGCGCGTTTTATATCTGAAGCCTCAAATTGCCGTTTTCTTTCAGTACTTTTATGAAGTTGATGGCTTTGGGATCATTAAGCGTCTTAGTTCTCAAGGAGGTGGATGTGTGTTATTGCTGTATTTGGCAGTGAATACTTATTTACTTAATTAGTAAGATATAATATTTGTACAATATGTAATATAGGATTAATTATTTTTATTTACTTATACTCAATGTAATGAATAGTATTTTTTATTTAAACTAATTTTGAACTGATTTCAAAGGAGCACAAATGAGAAACATTTGCAAAGAAGTTAGAAGTTTCGGACTTTACCTGGGAAAACAGGAGAGATTTATCCTCAAGAAATTTAATTAAATGATCTTCATCTAAAGTAAATAAAAATCTATTCCCACAGACATGCGTTCTCCAGTTATTTGGTCATGAAATGTTTTACGCGCGATCTGAATCAACTAAGCTAGGTGGATTAATTGAAGTTCTCGCTATACCAAAATGATTAATTCTCCACAAGAAGACTAAAATTAATCAAATCCTCTTAGTTTGTCGACCCATCAAAGAGTTTCGTCAGCGTAATTCATGGTGATACGTACCATTACGAGAAGTTTTCATAATGTACTTTCCCAACTTCACATAATAATCTCCTTGTTTTCACGCTTTACAGTAATTTATTAATAATAATTGAAGTGCAAAAGTCGTATGAATTCGTTGTTTACCTTCCTTTACGATGTATATAGAGTTACTCTCCAGTTCTAGATGAGAAGAAATTATTCATTCAAATTCATCAAAGGAGTTTTGAACACAATTTTACAAATCAGGAACTGAAAATAAAACGTATTCAAAAGAATGTTTATGCAGTCCGCGTGAAATTTTTAGCTGGACTAACACATCTGATTCTTCGATAGAAAGCTTAGGCTTACACTACTATTTTTAGTGGTTACTACATCACTTCAACGGATCAAATGCACGAAAATAACTGCATTGAGGAAAGAGACTGGAAGGTTACCATTGTTGAAGGAAAGATGTTACTAGGAAGGGTTGGTTGGAGCTGGAAGGTTAACATGAAAGTTACTACAGGAGGAATTCACAGTTCAAGAAGTGTGAATTATTGAGTCGGGATATTGAAAGTAACGTGGGCGCTCTCCGTTGGATTTTGGGCACTATTCACGTACCATCTATTCTTATGATAAAACGGTAACTTCTCTGGAAGATAGGTTTCTTAGGCTTTAGTTTCATACTAAAATCTCTGATGTCAAATCAAAATGGAACGACTTAGATCCTATTCCAGTTACTAAAGAATATGATCGTAAAAGTGCTTTCACGTCTTTCTGTAGTTTTTGCGTGATGAGATGGAAATTTTTGAGGTCGAGTAAAATTATATTTATTATATGTGAAAAAGAAGGAATCACGAATCTGTATGTACGTGTTTTTTTACACCAAAACTACTAAACCAACAAAATTCATATGAACAATATTTGTTTTATGTATTTGAACGGAAAATTGAGAATTTAATGTTTGTGAAATCATAAAATTCACACGAGTTATGGCGTCGTTGTTAGACTAGTTATAAATAATATTCTAATGTTTATTAATTAATATCATTATTATGATGTTTGAACGAGAACTGGTTGCATAAAAGTCTAAAATAAAACTTTATCCGATGTAGAAAATAAAACCTATTTTGTTAATAAAAACAGAAATTGAAGGAAAATTAAGAAATAGTAAAAATCACTCAATTTAATCAATAATCAATTTATTTCTGATGAATCAGGTTGCTCAATAAATTATTTAAAATTAAAAAAAACTTTAATTGAACATTTTTCTCGACTGAGTTACAAATTGTGCTCAACTTTCAAAAATATATTTTATTTCTTACGTTAACATTGCATTTAAATGAGTTATTTTTTCAACTTAAGAAGCACTAAAACTTTCATCGTGATACCCTGTTTTAACAAATTAATAATTCACATTATTATTTCCCTTGAAAACTTTTCAACTAATTGGTACCGTTCTATAAATGAAATTTATTTTACTTTCATGTTTCATAATGAAATCAATGAGTGTTCTTTAATGAATTCAGTAATCGCATCTGATGGTGAAACATATGTAGTTACGTCGTCATGTAAATAGGGGTGTCGTTGAATGTGATTTAGTATTGAAATACATGCGCTATTTTCCAAACATCCAAAAACACGAAATAGTAAAATTTAAGTTAAATGACACATGATTTACAAATTGACGTATTTTATTTGACTATATTATACTTTCAAACGTGAAGTAGAGCAGAACACATTTTGATTTCTTTTTATTTGAATACGGCATTTTCAAAAGTGACACATTATAGACTTGGCCTTAATAGTGTGGGGGGGGGGTGATATAAATATTTCTGTATTTGTGTTTTACTTTAGAAGTTGAAATATAAAATTATGTAATGAAAGTTTCGCATTTCCTTTTTCTTTCTTATTGTCTTTAATCTGACGCTCCTATCAAACGTCTGACTAGACTGTTTAGGTGGATCAATAGTCACCTACATGGTATTTCGTCGCACTCTTTGTGGAAGGAATATTTATTGTAAAACATTATTAAACACTAAAGGAAGTTTGCAATATTAATACGATTTGTAATCAAAATTATCAAGTTGACAATTGAAATATTCGTAAAGAGAAAAGGTACGGAAGTATCCACAGGATGGGCGTGACTATAAGAAGGGAAGGACTGAAACTTGCTCCGCCCTTGACACGGAAGTACCGGAAGTTAATTCGTCGTTGCTAATGACTTCACTAATGGTTCGCTTAGAAACGTAGTTAGTGGATACTGACAACAGGTGGGCTCGCTATTTCGTTAATGTTAACTTCACCATTCGCAAATATATGAGCGTCTAATTATTGTGATCAATGATTTAAAAAAAATGACCCCAAGAATGGTCGACCAACTAATTTTCATCAGTTATTATGTTTTAGGGTCCTTGATTGGACTTGAAGGAATGGTCCCTTTGAGTAAATTAGTTTATACTCCTCCACATGGCCAAAGGAAATTTATAACTGCTTCTTTTGACAATATAACGTTTGATTACTATCATTAATTTACATTTTCCACTTTATTCTAACTAGAAACGCTAGTTTAAGAAACCCTAAAATTCCAATTTTCATAAAAATTGAGTTATTAATTTAATAATTTTACATATTGTACAAATTTTCAATAGAAGACTTTGAAACTTATTGTGTTTGATTGCATTGATAATTATTGATAATCTTCGTTTATTAATCTGCAACAGATTTATAAATCATTGTGTATTGTTTTTGATTTGAGAGATACAAGTAAAATTGATTTTCTAGCATTTAAAAATGATTTGAATAGAAAAGGGTGTTTGTGTTTATTACTGTGTAGTATAATTAATTTCTACCACTTCTAAAGTAACTTGAATACGGAAAATAATTTGTATATGACTCAAATAACTCTTTAGAGTAGAAATTATTGTAAAATGGTAAAAAGTTTAACAAACTTTGAGGTAGAATCGCATGAACAGTGAAAAATATTAATCGAAAATCCAGGCCTCATGAGCCCAAATTTTTTTGAAGCCCCCGCCCCCTTCGTCACGGTGAACTGCAACGACATCGCATCACAGCGACAACTACCACCACCATCACAGCCGCTACCCTTGCGAGAGCCAATGATCGGGGCTGGTGACTAAGGTGACGAGCCTTGCTGCAGTGACTGAGGAGAGACAGCGAGTCTATACCAGCTCGTTGAGGGTGATAAATAGAGATCGGAGGCGTGCAAGAGGGGGAGTAAGAGTAGGAGAAGGTGAGTGAGAATCGGAGAGTGATAGTCAATAAGTTAAGTGAGAAACAGGAGACCACTGAGAACTAGTGAGAGAGCTGAATTGGTAGATAAAGTAATGATAAGTTCACGACCAGTGGCCATGTGAAATGAACGGAAAACGGACGGTATCTACTGCAGTACGTATATTTGCTAACATCGTGTGACGAGGTCGTAAAACCCATAAACATATTGTGTTGGAACTCGCATTAATAATCTGGATGATAAAACGTGTTAAATTTCTGGGTGAGATAGAATGACAGGAAATTCACACGTAATGGACACGAGCTCCCATTACCATACATAATTATAGGAGAATCAGTACATATCTGTTAATGAATTAATTTGGTTCTATGATGTTTGTGTTATTTTCGTAGGGTAATAATTGGGATTTAAGGAATGCATAGTGTCAATAAGTTTTTTTTTAGGTTTATGAAAAATAATTAATTTGGTTATATGAAGTCTATCATTTTGGAAGGGTAAATCATGAAGGGGATTTATGAAATGTGATGTATCAATGAGACGCCTTGTGTAGAAAAGTATAAAGAAATAAAATAAAAATTGTTATAAATGATCCACCAATGTGGGGTTTTGTATAATAGAAAAATAAATTGTTTTAATATATTAATCATTTGGTAGAGATATTTTACAAGTCCAATGTTTAATGACTATTATAAAATGTCAATTTATTCGTGTATTTGAGAAACTCTTCATGTATATGGACCCATTGAACCGTGGCAACATGAGGATCGGATGCACGTGCAGTCTCAATTATTTTTTAAATTGTTTTCCTTTGCAATTAGTAGACTGTTGGAATGCTTTGTATACATAATTTATTACAATTTTCTTTTTATATTTTACGTTACCTGCCGTCCGGCCAACCCCGGACCGCTCAACACAGTGGCGATGAAATTATTGTTCTTTTGAGTCATCTCGGATTGGAGCGCATGACAGTACATGCGACTATAAATATTCAAAATTCAGCACAATGTAACCTCATATTAAGACGCAAAATAATATTCTATTAAAAGTAAAGCAGAATAATTACTGCAATTATCTTTTATTTCATATATATAATTCATTTTACTAATCCATTTAATTAAATAACTTCAATAATTGAATCGGCGTATGCTAAAAGGGCATCAGTAAAAAAACTTGTTCTCTGTAGAAACAAAAACATTTTTTTCTAACTATTTCTTAGTAGGGGTTTACATTAAAAAAAGGTACCTACCGTCTATGTTTCATTTTTCTAGCTAGCTTCAATAGTTCGGGTTCTGCGTTGATGAATATCAGCTTATCAGTCAGTCCGTCAGGTCAACGCCTCATATAAAAATAATATTATTAAAGGGACGTTAAATTTTGCGATTTAATCAGTGACAGCAATAAAAACCAGTTTAAAAGAGTGAATCACCTTAGTTTTTGTAACAAAGTAAATTTATAAAAGAACGGCAGGAAATATTATAGGAAGAGAGATGGGCTTTTCTAGCATGTACCGCTTCAATTGATCTCTGTTGAAGGAATTCATAACTCCTTCATACTTCGAATCGTTAGTGATATAGTATGAACAGGTTTTTCTTCAATCCTCCTTCGTATGCCACTCAGTGGGTTTCCAAGGGACCGAAAGAGGTCACATATATCACATTGTCCGAGTCAATGAAGAAAGTAACACGTTTGACATCAAGTTGGTCGAAAAGCTACAAATACCATTCATTTAATTTTCAAAAATTGTATTATTCATAATTCGACAATAGAGTATGTCGATGAGTATAACTTGAGATGGCGAGTCATCAGCCGGACTAAAACTTTTCCAAATTCCTCCCTTAAGGATAAAGAAGTTTCGAGGAAACGTTCCTACCGAATGTATATTTCAACACTATATTGCTGTCAAAATAATATGGGGTGCTATGCTAGCGCTCGATCTAGTTTCATGGATCAATAACTCATTAAAATTTTATTCACATAACTGGATTGTTAGCAAAACACTTTTTCCAAGTGTGCTCAATTTCCATAATTTCATTTGTATATTTAAGCAACGAGTTCACATTCAACTCCATACTCACGAAGATTAATAAAATCTGAACTAATGCAATAAATTAACCTTTTATATTCAATATAACACTTTGTGTAAAAAATGAGTATTATGTCTTGTCCGAGTCAGAAGAAATATTTCCAAACGTCAGAATCGGATCCAGAATCCACCCTGTTCATCCACCCCTGTTCACGGGTACTACTACTTGGATGCAACAAAGTCTCTGAAACTTTTACGGTAGTATTAAGTGACATGGGAATACGCAGAAATGCACAACTGTAACGCCAAATGGAACACCAGTTCCTTTATAATACGTTTCTTTGAAATACTGCACGAACAAATGTGAAAAAAAGATTGCATATTAAAATTCTTTTGTAGTAGTAATTGTCTTTCTGCTACGAACACTGTTAAGAGGCTTAAGCGATTTACATCAAAAGAACACAATTACTAGAGGGAAACACAATTTTCAATCAAGTATAATTGAAAGACTTTTTAATTACTCTTCCCCAGGGAAATGCGAGTTGCAAGTATAGAAACAGCTTCCATAGGTGTATTACGCACGATTTCGAACGTAGAAAAACTTCGTAAATGTATCGTAAACAATTATTCGAAAACGAGAATAAGCAGATTTTATTTCTCATACTGTGCCATCCACAAACTTACGCATACTTGTCAAATAAATAATAATAATAATAATAATAATAATAATATTAAAGCGACGTTAGATTTTGCGATTTAATCAGTGCAGAAATAAAAACCAGTTTAAAACAGTGAATCACCTTAGTTTTTGTAACAAAGTAATTTTTTTAAACCCCTAAAAAGGCAAAACTCTTCTTGAACTTATTTTGTTTCCGTTTTTGTTATTGGTGACAGATCTTAAATAATAACGAAATGATGTTATCTTTATATGAGCACTGAAGTAAATTGCATCAAATATTACACAGCACGTTATTTACAATACATTCATTGATAGATCGAAGTTGTTTCTGTGCTTAATAATATAATTTCAATAACTGGCTACCTTATAGGTTCTACTGGCTTAAAGTAACATTTAATACGTAATGTGTAGAATAATGGCAGGATGAACAACGAAAAGTGGGGGAGGAGTGTGGATAACGCATGAATGAAATTTGCTACTGTTTTTTACATTCGAAACAGATTTTTAATTTGGAGCATAGAAGCTAAATATTTTTTAATATCTTCTACAACCTAGAGAAAAACATTGGTTGGGGTAATTAATAAAGTACGTTTAAAAGGTCGCATCTTCTTACTCTAAGATTAGTGAGAAGTTTGTCTGTTAACGTCGTAAGTTGAATACTCAGATCAAAATTTATGAACGAAATGTATATCATTAAACTCACCACGACACTTCTGTTATAACAACTAAGAATTCAAGCGTATCTGTAAACATTTCATGTGAGTACATGATAAGTAAACTTCATTTAATATATACCTAAAAAAGAAATAAATAATATATTTTGAAATATGAGGGTCATTTTAAAAATAATGCTCAGGTTGGCAACACTGCTGTGTGAAGAACGTGTCAGTTGTAATTATTACGTAAGTTGTATTTCAAACTTTAGGAAGAAGTCAGTGTTTTTGTCTCATCGACAGAGTGTTTTGTAGTTTAATAACGCGAATTACAAAGGGAGCTTGTAGCGGTCTCGGGTACTGTGACTGTTCAGCAATCGAACATCGTACACTATGGTCGAAACTTGACCAAAATCAACAGTGCTCTAATTGATGTGTGTGCTTTAATCCACGTCGGGCGAAACGATTTTGTGACGGTCGTGTGAGAGCATAAACGATAACGCAAGACAAGGAAGATCGAGAACATTAAAAGACGAACCAAAGTGTGAAACTTGTGAAAGACGTTCTTGAAGATCGTCGTGTGACATGTGAGGAAATTCATGAGGCCATAGAAATTCATCAACGTTTATATTTCTCGTGAATTCANCATTAAAAGACGAACCAAAGTGTGAAACTTGTGAAAGACGTTCTTGAAGATCGTCGTGTGACATGTGAGGAAATTCATGAGACCATAGAAATTCATCAACGTTTATATTTCTCGTGAATTCATTCAAAAACTGAATGGGAAAATGCAGAAAACCTGACCTCGGTTGCTTGAGACTGGGTCTCATTCTCCGCCGTAATGCTCGTTCGAACATTGTCAAAGTCGTAACTGAAAAGTTGCACGAGTACGGATGCGAAGTGTAACATTATGTTCCCTACAGTCCTGACATGAGTCTACAAGACTTCGACTTACCCCCAAAGTTGAAACAACTCATAAGAGAACGTTTTCTTGAAGAGTTTTCCACCGCCGTTACACGAACCATTCGTCATATGAACAAAATATTAAATGGAATTGTAAAA